>APFE030403172.1:74746-137380 GCA_000404065.3 Pinus taeda
ATAACTTTTTATAAAGATATTATAAAGATATTTCTTGTAATTTTTTAACTTGATCAAAATATAAGTTATATTATTGACATGTTGTAGTTGCTACAACCACTCTCCAAATTTTTTCCTATGCTTTGATTTTGGAGTCTTCCTTTCTGTCCATAGGAGCTTATCTTTTACTATCGACAAGTATTCATGATTTGATCAAGAATTATCCTTTTATGTTGTCCTCCTATTTTTTTGTTTTGGTATTGATCTGAACTTTTTGAGTAACAAGCTAATCTTCTGACTTGACCTTGCAGTAGTCCTGGGCTTGCCTCTAGAGATTGCACAATCTTGGAAGGCAAGCCAACCTTGATGATGGAAACTATGCAATCTAGAATGACAGCTCAGTCTTGAGCTTGGGAATTGCGCAGTCATGGATGGAAGCTGAGCACTAAGCTTAGAAAATGTGTAACCCATCCCATGTGCTCAGAAATTGCACAATGCACTGAGCAGGAGAGTTTCCCAGTTCCCCGAAATTGCGCAATCTTCCTTGGCAGTTTGCATGGTAAGTTTCCCAATAAAGAAAAAAAAGAAAAAAAGAAAAAAAGGAAAAAGCGTCCTTGGAAAATAGGGAGTCATTATTAGTTTCCCGAAGGTGGCACAACATCTATTTTTAGAAACTTCTACCAAGTGTCACTTTTTCCTTGATTTTAGGTATGTGCGTCATAAACGTTAATCCTTCCAAGTCTATTTAATTGGCACCTCTAGAGCTCATTTGTACATTCGTTCTTAGATCTCTACCATTCCCAAGGAGATCAAGGAGCCTTCGGTGGAGTTTGTGTCGCTTTTTCAGGTGAGTTTTATTTTTGTCGTCTTTCGCCACTTTTTTTTATCACTTTTCGTCGTTTCACTTCTGTGAGTGTTGTCTTTCTTGTTTCTCTTCATGGTTGTTGGTGTTTTAACTTATATTAGCTTGTAGAAATATTAATTCAGTTTGTCATTCAACTTTCATAAGTGTCACATCAGTTTTCTTACTTTTGCACACCGATGATTGTCATTTCAGCGACTCTCCTTGCATATTTGTTTTTCCTTTTGTTTGTTGAGTTTATGCACTTGATTAACATTGATATATCCGTATTTAGTTAGATCCACAATTTAACTTGCATTATCACTTAGATCTTCTTGTTTCCTACACCATTACTAGGCATATTTGCACTTCACTTGGTCATGCACATCCTTGCCCAGCTCGACATTATGTAAGTCCAAGACTCAAGCTGAGAGCTTGGTCTCTGATATTGCACAATACATAGTACAGGCTGGACCAACTACGCATTTCACAGTCCTAGGGCTCAATCATGTCAGCTTGGCCACTGAGACTACGCAATGTGCAATATCTCCTTGTCACTACTCAAGCCAAACTGAGCATTGCATAGTCTTAAGCCTTAGGCTGCATCACTGGTTGTCAAGACTACACGATGCATAGTTCCCTAAGCTAGTATTCCTCCCTTGATCATAAGAATTGTGCAATTTCTCTCATCAGTCCATGTGTTTGTTGTTTGATCTTGATTCTAAAGTTGATTTGAAAAAGCTAATGTAATCTTGCAATGAGTGCCTTTTCCTCCTGTAGGTATCAAAGTTGTTGAGCACCTCTCTCCAACAGTCATTATTATCATGGCACCTAAGAGAGCTGCTTCAAATGATACCATGGAAAGTAGTACTAGGGAAGTATTTGAGACTATGCCAATAAACTTGGTAGTATATTCAAACACTCAATTATTTGTGGAAAAGGAATCAGATCTTACATGGCAGAAAGTGAATGAAGCTTTTTCAACAAAGAGCTTTAAAACAGATCTGAAAGACCAACATGAATATGTTAATTTCTAGAAATCAAGGCTACATAGGGTTGCATGCAAATATCCAACCTTCCCATGTGCAAACATTATCAGCTGGATTGTTTCACATATTTATGTGAAGACCATGACTTTGAGCAATACTAGTGGATAGAAGCTTACTACTTTTCTGGCAGTAGATTACCATCTTATGTAAAAATTTCCTGAGCCATAATCGCTCACAGATTCATACTTTTGTGCCACCAACAACTATTTGGGAATGAAGGACATTGTTAAAGGTTGGGTGAAAGAGCCAGCGAAGTTCTGACACACACCCACAAACACACACAAGACAAAATATCTTAAGAGGTTCTATCATCTGTTGATCATCCTATGTTGTAGAATCTACGGTTAAAAAATCATCGAGACCTTTCCTAAAGGGTGGGATTTCTTATTGGACCAAGTTGTGAACAAAGTTAAACCATTCAACTGGTCAGATTTGTTGGCTCAACAACTACGGATCCATGTGTCTAATGCCCTTAGTCCTCCTAAGGGAAGAAAACTAGATTTTATATGTCTACATATCTACTGGATGCAATCTGCGCACACAATGCATTCCCTGGCATGAATTGGACTTGGACACCTGGGAGCCTTCCGTGTATGTTTATTGAAAGTTTCTTTTGGAGTGAAGCCACAAAGGAGTAATGGAGAAGCTAACGAATCGCTTCCTCATTTCGTTATATAAGATGATATTTGAGGAAGAGCCACCTTGCATATCACATGGAGCAATGGAAGCAGTATCACAGATAGCACATTGGTTTCCCTCACCGGAAGACACTTTGCTCAGGGTATTCAGCAGACAAAAGTTGTCATATCTTTTACCGAGGTATGCCACTGACAAGCTAGTCATGCAAGAGGTTGTGTATCATCTCTCCACAGGGTTATCGGTAACTCTGCATAGGAAGAAGAAATCACCTTGGTCTATCCTTCCTTTGCAGATCAACCTGTATGAGATTAAGAACTTGAAAGTTGTTGATACCGAAGGGAAGGCGATAGAAAAATTTGCATTCGGTACTCAGAATTTCAAACTATACGATCCGAGGAGTATTTGCAAAGACCATTGTGCGAGAATCCCTTTTTCGTGACCAAGCCAGACCTTTCACTGATCGGAGGAGGATGAATGGAGAAATTGTTACAATGCCTCCAAGTCCCGCAAACCGATCAGTTTTGCAGGAACTTCATAGGTTTCTCTGCAATAGGAAGACACTCCAGAGCTTGCACCAACAAAAGTGCGCAACCCAGTGTGCAAGAAGGGAAAGATGAAGGTTGTGCATAGTCTAGGGGGAGAACTAATCCGAATGGAAATTCATCCATGATGTTTTACTATGGTAATGTAACTAAAAGATATAAATAACTCACCCATGTTATTATCCACCCATGGTATTCTCCCACCCTTGGTACTTAGCGATGGTAATGTAACTAAAAAAGGCTATAAACAATAATCCTCCTTTTGTAAGACAGAAGATCATCTAGCACAATGTAGTTGCAACAATCATTTGTTGATCTAATAAAAGTTAGTTCCTGTGTTATTTTCTGTTTGGGTTTACTTTTGTTCTTTTCATGGTGCGTCAATTACTGAGATCTTACCCCCCAAAATCTGGATTAGTGGTATCAGTGCAGGTTATGACTCCATGGCAATCAAGGTTTCAATGATTGAAGTTATCATATTTAGTCATTATCCTTCCTTTGTTTATAGAATAAAGATTTGAGGACCTGTGCCTACAATCAATTCGAACTATTTGCAGTGTCTTATTCAATGGTGGCATGGTGGTTGTTTCCCAACCCTAAATCACTGGTCTAGGGCACCAAGAATTGTGACGACAAGGTAAGCTACTTCGGCATCGACGTGGGTCCTAACAAGGCAATGGGGGCTATTTCAGCGTTGTTGGTTTGTTCCCTAACATGGATCCCTACCTGGATTTGGACTCTGCCTCATCGCTTGAGGCCACTGGCGGAACCGACAACGTTGTTCACGTGTAGAGCAATCGTAGTAGCCATGATGGCGCGATATCCACACACTCGGATTACTTTGAAACCGATAAGTCCACTTACAGTTATACCACCACGACGTCCTGCACCCACTAAGAAAATTGGCATTACAAGTTCACCAATTTGGGCCAAACGAACCCTTTTGTTGCCCTCCAAAACTAAAGACGCCTAGCAGTTGGAAGCCATCCAGCAGGGGTGCATGGTAATGGTGAGAAACAATACATAGAAAGCCCAGTCGAATCCATGCCTCCATGTTTGGGCAGACATTATGCTTACATTGATGTTGCGTGGGACTGCTCATGGTGTCAACTCTATCCAAAGCTTTTAAGCTCTCTATGGTTAAGAGAACTATGAGTTAGAGATCTAGCCTCAGCCTTCTCTGCCTCCAATGTGCCTCTAATTAGGCAGAAGAGAAAAAATACGTCGAGGTCTAGTGGAAGCTGGGAATCAGCAAATGATTCGTTTGGCTCGACCGGTCAGAAATTTTTTCCAACAATCCGTCGATCAAGGGATCTGTAAGATTGTAAGATTTTGAGAAACAGTGATCTAGATTTGCAAAACAATAAACAAGCTTGCAAGAGAAGAAAGGAAGCAAGCAAGAATTGAGAAAAGAATTGAAAATCCATCTATTCTACCATATTGGTTTAGAATATATACATAAAAGCAACTAAGTTAAGCTTAGTTGTGCATGCAATAACTAAAGCTAACTAAAGCTTGTAAATGCAAGCAATAAGTTAACTGAGCTAATCTAGATGCATGTACACTTAACACAATTAGTCTAAGTGCATGTACACCAACACCCCCCCTTAAGCATAACTTAGGTGAGTGTGATGCAAAATGAATGAGTCCCGGCAACACGGCCATTTTAGGTACTCATATACAATGCATTAAAAAAAATGAGGAAAGAGGGAAAACCCAGTGGGAAGAAAACCCCCCCTCAAAAATATAATGCTAAAGTAGAAAAAACAACTGCTAAGCAGTGGTGTCCTTCACCAGTGTCCTTCACCCAATCTCGCAGGAATCGAAATTTTTGCTCTTGAAATACTTCTGGACGAGCACTTCCTGGAGTGTTAGTTTGAGCTCCTCAGGAAGCTCCACGTGACCTGTAAAGAAGGGCTGACACATACCATTCCACATCTTGGCCACATCTGCGCCTGGACTCTGTTGTATGTTTGAATGAACTAACCAGAAGCTTTCGAGGTGATGTCGTTGAACAAAATCTGTCCAGGATATCGGCTTTGCAAGAACTCTTTTCGCCAACCTTGGACTAATGGTAAATTGTTCGGTGAAGTCAGGATGCGTTCCACTTAGCGTAAGTTGATGTGGTTGTGGACTTTGTTGTGATGCATTCTGGCTAGCACCTTCGGAAAATTCCGTTTCGAAATGCTTTCTCAGCGATAGATTGCTTGGAAATTTCACGGAAACGTTAACCTCTATTTTCTCTGACACCACTGCAACACGAATGGATTTGAGATGAATCGGTGCCTTTGGAGGCAAGTTATTGTGCTCGATCGCGTAAGAACTACCAATTTTTATCGACGCTGCATATTTTTCAGATCCATTCTCTAAATCCTCATAAACAAAATCTTGAAGAGGAGGCAGCTCTTCTTTTTGTGATATCGGAAAAATATGGTCACAGTTGTTCTCATGATCCGTCCAACCTCGTTTCCTTTTCTTCAATGTGCCATCGGATCGGCACAGAACAGAATTTCTTAGGTGTTCAATATTCTGAAGAAGTGAATCAGGATTCTGATTTCCCATTAGCGCTTTTCTCCAGGCTAAGCGGGTTTTGGAGTCGGTTTTGCCGTCAGAAGACAAGATGATCTGCAACCCATTCTCTAAGTCCAGCAAGCTTTGTGTAATGCCCTGAACCGTCTTGCTTTCCTTTACTTTGAGAAGCCATTCTAGAGATGAATTCTGCATGTATCCCGGTGGCTGCTCTATGTAGATTTCCTCATCCAGGGCTGCTTCCCATTCAGGATGCCCATCTGCTTCTGCATAAGTTTGTGGATCTTCCTCAAACAGAGACTCATCGTCATCAGAATGCTGGTCTGAAGTTTCATCTGCATACTCATCAATGAGTGGTGATGGAAACTTGGTAACAAGTTCATCTACTGGTGCATGCGAAATATATTCGTCAAAGTGACCAAGAGAAAAGAGAAAAGATTGCCATATTTCATCCTGTTTTCCAAACAATCCTTCCAAAAGTTTCCATACCTCATTTGGAGTTGAACATGATTCAACATGAATTAGCAGTTCCGGAGAAATAGATAAACATAGGATGCCGAAGGCCTCGTCCATGCGATTGAAATATCTTGATTTCTCTATTGCCGATGTTGGTTCAACTTCCGTTTCCATGGTTATTCGAAATAAGCCTCTAATTCTGAGATGAAATTGAATCTTTGGCTTCCATTCGAAATAATTATATGGAGTTAGAATTGCCGATTGTGGAAACTCCAATTGAGACTCCATTCTTTGTTGTTGCTTCAATCTTCTGAACCTGCAAATAAAATTGCTTGTGCACTGATTACAAATCCCTGTGCTCTGATACCATGTAAGATTTTGAGAAACAGTGATCTAGATTTGCAAAACAATAAACAAGGTTGCAAGAGAAGGAAGGAAGCAAGCAAGAATTGAGAAAAGAATGAAATCCATTTATTCTACCATATTGGTTTAGAATATATACATAAAAGCAACTAAGTTAAGCTTAGTTGTGCATGCAATAACTAAAGCTAACTAAAGCTTGTACATGCAAGCAATAAGTTAACTGAGCTAATCTAGATGCATGTACACTTAACACAGTTAGTCTAAGTGCATGTACACCAACAGGATCAGAGGACAGTTCGCGCTTTAAGTTCACACACCCCAACATTCCTCGCTCTGCAAATTGGTTAGTCTGCATCGTGCTGGAAACTTTCAGGTTGGGGCTCCCGAATGTGAAATGGTTCATGATGGGTGATGACGATGTTGTTTTTGTTACAGAGAATCTGGTGCAGGTTCTCAACAAATATGACATTAATCAGTTTTACTACATCGACTCCATTTCTGAATGTACCGAGCAGAACATGGTGCATTCGTATAATATGGCATATAGCGGAGGCAGATTTTCCATAAGTTATCGGCTGGCTAAAGTGCTTGGCTGAGGTCAGAGTTCCATTTACAAAAGAGTAAGTTTTCACTAGATTAATCTTCATGGCAGCTTGTTCAGTCTCATGTCCTCTCACCCTTTAGTGCCTTTACTTTCTATCCATCACCTGGATGCAATGGAGCCCATATTCCCCTGAATAACTAGAGCCTCGGGGCTGAAGCATCTGATGAAGGCGGTGAGGATTGACCTCGGGCGTGTTCTCCAGTATGTTATGACTAGAGAAGGAATTAGATGATTTCTATTTTTTGGGGGTATGCCATCCAAATTTATAACAGAATCGAGACTCCTCACATACTGGAATATCCTATGTTAATCACCTGGCCCTAGATGTATGAAAAGTTCCCCTTCATGTTCAATACTCGACTCATCCCCAAGAACCGTTGTGACAAACCGAAGGTTTTGTTCATGGAGCACGTTGATTTTATTAATGATAATGATACAATTGGGGGTATCATTAGCCATTACCCGACTGATGATGGTATCAACAGCAACCAGTGCAATCTAAGTAAAAAAGTTTCAGATAATGTAGACAAAATTGCATTTTTCTCTGAAGTACCGAAGCATGATTTAACCCTGGCTCTGAGAATTCTGTGCTGTGACATAACTTATCGTCACGATGACATCAATATTGATATGAGAATCAATATCAGGATATGACACCATCGGGAATATGTGTTTCGAGAATACGGTTGACAGTTTGTTTTGAAGCGAGATATCATTCATTATTTTTTCTGATGAATGGTCATTTACCAGAGGCAGCAAAGATAGAGATGTGTGTTCAGACCAAGAAGGTTGGAGAATCGCAAATATCAAAGAAGATTTGACACAGACAAGGTTCTATGCCACCTGGTGTCAATGGAGATCTTAGTGTTCCTTTACCAGATCTCGGTGGCATTTCCTCATTAGCATTACAGTTGTAACATATTCGGTTGATGACAAAAACATTATGAGGGATGTATTCTACTCTATAATGCTCCTTTTGAAACATGAAATTATAAATCAATGTCATTGTCACCATCATGTTAGTGCATCATATTGCATCATCGTTGGATGCTATCAATGATGTTGTTTTGATCAACACATCCTCCATTTATGAGGTCATTGTTGCTATCATTTGTGCCATCATCATCAATAATACAATAAGGAGGATGGTGTATGTTGCCTCTGTTTGAGTTCGAGTTAGGGAGATATGCATCGGTTAAGCATGAAGAAAGGTTGAAAAATAATTTTATATTGATGGGAGGGGAGGCACATTTGAGTTATATTGGAGGCATTTGATGAAAAATAGGTTTTCATATTGGTACGCTAGAAAACCAACTATCTCGAAGTTCATTTTTTAGGTCACACATTGTTAGTATCACAGTTGGTCACAAGCATTACACGATATCTTTATCCTCGGATCTTCGTTTGTCATGGTTATGGGCCATCCACAAACCCATCTTTCATTGAAGTCCATTTTATAGGTTTCACAATGTCAGTATCACAGTTGGTCACAATCATCACATGGTATCTCTATCCTTAGATCTTCATTCATCATGGTTATGGGTCAACCATGGAAAACACTTGCTATCGAAATCCATTTGCTTGGCCACACACGATCAATATCATAGTTGGTTGACAAACATGATAGGGTATCTCTTTCCTCGGATCTTCGTCCATCATGGTTATGGGCCATCCACAAACCCTCGATTATGGGTCAACAACCTAAAATCCTTGTCTTCAACAACACTTGGTCATCCACAACTCATCTTCGAAAAGCTTTTCTGGAGGGAACTTCATGCAATGAGGACCATTTCTTCCTAAGGGGGGAGGAATAATCTGAATGGAAATTCATTCGTGATATTTTACCATGGTAATGTAACGAAAGGATATAAATAACTCACCCATGGTATTATCCACTCATGGTATTCTCCCACCCATAGTACTTACCCATGGTAATATAACTAAAAAAGGCTATAAATAACAAGCCTCGTTTTGTAAGAGGGAAAATCATCCAACACAATGTAGTTGAAACAATCATGTGTTGATCTTAAAAAAGTTAGTTCTTAATTTATTTTGTCTTTGGGTTTACTTTTGTTCTTTTCATGGTGTGACAATTACTCAGATGTTGCCGCCCGCCACACCCCCCCCAAGATCTGGATTAATAACAAAGCTGCAAGATGAAATAATATCTTGTCATTATAAAAGCGATTATAGCAGCAAAGGTAAAGAAGAAATGGAGAATGCAGGAAGCAAAGTAGAAGAAGAAGGAAGAACAAGAGAAGAAGAGGAAAGAAGAAGATGAGAAGAAGAAGTAAGAGGAGGAATAAAGGTGAAGAGCGGATGCAATAGCAGAAGAAACAAGCTGAAGATCTAGAATGAAACTGACAAGAAGAAGAGGAGAGGGAGCAGATGCAAGAAAAGTAGTTTGCTCAAAAGATTGACGAATTGATCAAGATTGAAGACACAGAGGTGGAAATAGAGCCACAAAATCAAGATGTCGACCTAATTTCGAGCACACAACATGTCACCATTTAGTCTCCACCTCTCAAGCAGCAGATTTTTCTCTAAGCGAGGGAGAGGAAATTGTTCCTCTCGATGATGGTCTGGTTATGGACACGTATAATATATCTTATGACAAAATTTAGAAAAATGTTGTACAAGCATGGAAGAAACATTTTCCGGATGACCTCGCATCTCCTGCATTTATTAGAGAAAGGGAGATTGTGGCAGACACCAAGAGGAATCCCAATGCTATTGCCTCAACCAACTTGGACTTCGCAGGCAGAACAAAGTCAAACACTGAGGATCTAATGGCCGAGGACAAGAAATTGACAAAGAACTTGCAGGCTACTAGGCATGAAGTTGAACAACTCTGAACAGCAACTCAGAATGCAACTTTTGCACAGGTCCATCTAGAGTGACTGAAGGCGATGACACTTAGTGAAGTATAGAAACTAGGAGAGACCATGTGGAGTCTTTATGAGGAGCTTGTTACTGTGCATAAGGTAGTTGTCCACATGCATGGTTTGCAACAACAGTGTAAATAAATTTTCAAAACTCTTAGGAATGTACAAATTGACATCGCTATTGTGCATGAATGGTCAATGCAATACAAAGGGACACCACTTGAATTGGGAAAGAAAATAAAGAAATAGGAAAAGCTGGAGAAATCAAGAGTTCAAATGTTGATCTAGAACAACAAACAACTCGCTTCATTCATTGGTAACATTTAGGCCACGTATGCACGGTTATACAATAGTTTGGACTTCTTGGTGAAATCTCACAGGATCCCATCAATAGGTTCACTCACAGACATCAAGCATAGGAACCAGGTCAGGCAGGAGATAAATGAATACTTGGAATAATGGAGACATGTTACCATAAAGTTGACTTAAACAGATAGAGTATGCACACGTACATTGGTGACCCTGTCCAAATCAACAAATATTTCTTTTGGTCAAGACATAAGTACAATCTGGTTCCAAGTCAATGTACCCGAATACCATGGAGGCTAGAGTCCACTTCGAGCTGGACACCATCACATGGTTTGGGGATGTCATTGCATAATACCAAGATTGGCATCGATACGTGACCGAAAGAAATCAAGTGGAACTTGCTGAGCTTTAGTTTCCCCAAACTCAAGCATGATAGTGTTTTGTCTTATTAGGCTGTCTAGTTGGCTCTACCCAATTTTGTCCTATATGAGTACGAGTGTATTGTAATATTATTTGTAATTGAAATTCCAAGTGTCAATTGTTGAATGTGAAGAGACATGATGTAATGTACTTGAATAGTCATTTGTAAAGAAGTTGAAGAGTCATGAGGAAAGTCCAAGGGTCACAAAAGGGAATGTGAAGAGTCACCCCTCTTATTATAAATACATCGTCATAACTCATGTAAATGGATTTTGGGAGCCAAGCTTTTGGGTTAGGCTTAGACTTAAAATCAGGAGCTTGGGAGTTCATGAGAGCCTTGGTTTCTCCATAGCATATAGGGACTATATTTCTTTGGAGGAGCAGGTGATGTTGATTTCACATTCCACTATTAGGGCTAGTGTTCCATTAATGGTATATGTATGATTGGAAGTTTCACTTAATAAAATCTCAAAGACGACACATTTTCATGCATATGTTGTAAATATAGTAGGACTATTCTTGTTATGCTTGCAATGTATGTTATTTAACTTATGCTTATGCTTATGAACTATTTTGTTTGCACTGGTATGAATCTTGTTGAATGTGTGTTGTTGTTTAATTCATCACTATTAACTTGTGAACTATTTCACATATTAGCTTGTGATGTCATTTATGCTTGTGTGTTCCTTTCAAGCTGCGTACTCTTACAGGCTTCTAAGAGGCTCACTCATTTTCCCTCCCATGTGGTAGAACCTTCATGCATCGCACTTGACTCTCCACAGGGTCGCACACTTGTTCTCACCAAAGTCATTATACATCACTCTATATGTTATTGCAGCCAACACACATCATTTGGTCTAGGAGTCCCATCCGGAATACGACCCGGTTGCTGATGCAATGAAGATCCCCTGAATGTTGGCAGGTCCAACACCATCAACATTTATGTCTCTAGAAGGAGGGCCATATGACAAGCTGAGCCCATGAAGTCTGGTTGAATCTTTTGTATCTTTAATGGCTTCTCCCCAAATATTAACCCCGACATTTGTTTCTAGAACCGCACATATGAAAGTGTTGGTGAGGATCATTGATGACTTGTCAAATATTAAATTTAATGGTGAGGGTGAAACAACCTTTTTTGAGCACACCTCTCGTTTTCTCGAATTTTGCACAAAAAATAATATTCATTGTGAGGATGTTGCTTCTAGGTTGTTCATTCTCACGTTTGAAGTGCGCATAAGGAAATGGTGTTACACATTGTTTGTCTCTTCTATAAAATCTTTCAAACATCTTGCCACATATTTTACCGCACCTTTGATAGGTATGATTATAAATCTGTGTTCAAGAAAATTATGTGATTGCAAAAAGCACCTTATGGATCTCTTGATGATTTTCACGATCGTTTCATTCATTTTTATTTTGAATTTTCTAAAGATGGTGTTGATTGGAGTTTATTGAAATAGAAGTTCAAATTTATTGTTTACATTTCAATGAATCCACACGAATATGAATATTTCGAAAGTATCCCAACATACATCAGTTATAGAGCTTCTAAATCCGTGATAGATGAAGTTATTGTTACAAGTGACTCTCCATCTTCTCCCCATCAAACAAATCCAATTCCACAGGTTGAGGTGGGAGAACTTGAGAATTCATCCGTTGATTTACCACCATCTTCTCCCACACCACATACTCAGAATTTCAATACAGGTTTGGATTGCGAATTTGATGTTTGCGATGATGTTCTATCTCCTCATCCTCCATCTGTTGATTCCTTTGGTCCTCCTGATTGTGAGTTGTTGTGTACTATCGTTTCAACCATTTCTTTTTATTTTCATGAGGATCAAGTTGAAGATGGAGTTGGTGTTGATCAACCAACTTGCAATATCATTTATGACAATTATGTGTGGGATTCCATATATGAACAAGAATCTACGATGAAGTTTGAGTCTTCTCCTTCCGCACCTCTTCCTCATTATCGTGACATTTTCTGCAATTCTGTCACTCGTGTTGAATCCTATGAAAAAATAGTTTCTAATGATATTACTTCTTATCACCCTCATAACTCTTGGAATGTTAGTCTTCCATCCAAATGTATAGAGGAAAATTATTTTCATCTTGATCTCCCCAATCTATCATCTCATCATTCTGAAGAAATAAAAGGCAAAATTTCTTGCTTTCAATCTTCCCCTATTTATGATTGGTCAGATCATGAGGATGCCTTTGTTTATGATCTTGAACTTTCTTATCGTGGCTGTCATGATATTTTCACCCATTCATTTGGTCACGACTATGACTTTTACGTTGTTAATCTTTCTAAGCCATTGGTATTTGATGCTCTATCTTCTAATGATTTGGAAATTTTGCAAGTTGCTGAGGCACTTCAGCTTGAGCTGATGGTTATGTTAGGTTCTTGTATTCTCGAGGCCAGTTCCAATTCCATAAATAATAGCGATGTATCTTTCAAGGCTCCTCATCACTTTGCCACACAAATTGAAAATCAATCTCTCTCACAATTTTCACATCCTCCATCTGTACATGTTCCATCACTCAGTCATTGGAGGGGTCATACTCCTATGTTTCCGTTAGTTTGAAAGTTTGAAAGTTTGTTTTTGCATGTATTTGAGACGCAATGTCTCTGAACACCATAACACATCTGCAGAATGCTTCGAATGCACTTTTCTTTCCTTCTTTTCTACGTGCATTTTCAAACTTCAAACATCTTGGTATGTATCATCTTATCTTTCTTGTTTGGTGTTATGCTTAAATATATTTTTTGATATACATCCCCTCACTTACATAGGCCAACCGATGTGTTAGTGGTGACACTGGAAGTTTCATTTTACATAAGTCTAGCGCATTCTCTGTTAGGTTAGGAGTAGGAGTAGTTGTTTGTTTTCCTTTGTTATTTTTTCTTCCCTGTTGTCTGTTTTGTTTTGTTTTGTCGTAGAATAATTTCCGCATGATACTGTGTTTGGTTTCTGAAGCAAACATGATGAAGTTCAAGAGGAAGTTGTGTTACTATCAATGCTTGGTTTTTTGTCTATTCCCTCTCTTTGCGTGAATCTTGTATTCTTTTAGTCGATGATACTCTGATGTAAAATACATCCTTTTTCGGAGAAAACCACACTGGAATCAC
Organism: Pinus taeda; assembly: GCA_000404065.3. Lineage (NCBI taxonomy): Eukaryota > Viridiplantae > Streptophyta > Pinopsida > Pinales > Pinaceae > Pinus > Pinus taeda. Next base: position 88,499 of record APFE030403172.1, read on the forward strand.
GATGCTTGAACCGATAACTAGTACCACCTACTCTAATCGATATTTTATAATTTTTCAGTTATCCCTCATCAACTAAATTGAGTAGAGTAAGGAGGGGAGGAAAATATTAACAAGTGTGTTAGAGGTATATATAAATATCCTTATTTGAAGAGACAACCTCTTCTTCCTCACAAAATCAATAACTACCTATGTATAGTTCTATGAACAAAAAAGTGAAAAAATAATAAAGGTGAAAGAAGAGAAAGGCTTCCTGCGTAGAGAGGTGAAGCAAACAACTCCACTAGGGCACTGTCTAGGATTATGGCAATGGAGCAATGTTTGCGTTCCTGGAGTAACTCCGCCGGTGTATTGTCTAGGCCTGCTGGCAGTGGAGCAACACCATAGATGAACACTAAGACTCTCATTTTTTTTTTCACTTTTGTATCTATATACTCCTCATCCTCAATCAAAACAACTTAGTTTGACTTCGCTAGGTTAAGTGTGTCGTCATTGAAGAGAATGGTAGGGACTATATCTTTAACACAAACTAAGTGAAGAAGCTATGGTAATAAATGAACTGAAAGTTACCTGTTCAAGAGTTAGACCTATTTTGCATAAGAAAAGATCCATACAGAGAGCTGGAGTTCTACCAGTGTGTCTCCAAGTGTTGTAGCTGCTACAACCACCCTCTAAAATTTTTCCTATACTTTAATTTTGGAGCTTTCCCTTCTGTCCACATGAGCTTAGCTTTACTATCATCAAGCATTCATGGTTTGATCAAGACTTAACCTTTTATGTTGTGCTTGTGTTTTCATGTTTTGATATTGATATGATCTTTTTGAGTCACAAAATAACCCTATGACCTAACCTTGTTGTAGTCCTTGGCTTCCCTCCAAAATATGCATAATCTTGGAAGGCAAGCTAGCCTTGATGATGAAAACTGCACAATCTAGAATGGAAGCTTAGCCTTGAGCTTCAGAATTGCACAACCATGGATGAAATCCCAACACTTAAGCTCATAAAATGCACAATCCATCCATTGTGCTTAGAAACTACGGAATGCACTAAGTAGGGAAGTTGACTAGTTCCCCAGAATTGTGCAAACTTCCTTGGCAATGTGCATGGAAAGTTTCCCAAAAGAGAAAGAAAAAAATAAAAAAGAGAAAAATCAACCCTATAAAATAGGAGTCATTATTAGTTTCCTGAAGGTGGCATAATCGCTATTTTCAAAAACTTCTACTAAGTGTCACTTTTCCTTGATTTTAGGCATGTGCGTCATAAACCCTAATCCACCCAAATATATTTAATTGAATCATCTAGAGCTCATTTGTACATTATATATTGGATTTTTAGCATTCCGAAGGAGATCAAGGAGCCCTCAATGGATTTTGCATCGCTTTTTTGGGTGAGTTTCTCTTTTATCGTCTTTTACAACATTTTTTGTTGCTTTTCGTTGTTTCACTTCTGTGAGTGTTGTATTTCTTGGTTTTCCACACCAGTGATTGCTATTTTGGTGACACTCCTTGCATATTTTTTTTTACTTTTGTTTTTTAAGTTTCTACACTTGATTTACATTGATCTACACATAATTAGTCAAATATTCACTTTAACTTGAATTATCACTTAGAGCTGGTTGTTTCCTACACTCTCACCAAGAAGATCTGCACTTCACTTGACCATGCACTACCTTGCTCCGCTGGGCATGGCGGAAGTCTAAGGCTCAATCTGAGACCTTGGCCTCTGAGACAGTTCAATGCATAGTACAAGCTAGCCCAACTATGCATTACATAGTCCCAGGGCTCGGTCCCGCCACCTTGGCCACTAAGAGTGCACAATGCATAATCTCTCCCTTTCGCTACCCAAGTTGAACTAAGCATTGCGCAGTCTCAAGCCCCAGGCTGGGTCACTGGCTATTGAGACTGTGCAATGTGCAATTCCCTTAGTCAATCTTCCTCCCTTGAACATAAGATATGTAATCTCTCTCATGAGTCTGTGTGTTTATTGCGTGATCTTGCTTTGAAATTTGATTTGCAAAAGCTAATGTAATCTTTCCATGTGTGCCTTTTTCTTTTGTAAGTATCACAATTGTTGAGCACCTATCTCCAACAGTCACTGTTATGATGGCACCCAAGAGAGCTACGTCAAAAGATACCATAGAAAGAAGTACTGGGGAAGCAGTTGAGAGTACGCTAGTAAAATTGCCAGTATATTATGACACTTAATTGTTTGTGGAATAGGAATCAGATCTCACATGACATAAAGTGAACAAATATTTTTCAGCAAAGAGCTTCAAAGCAGATCCGGAAGACCGACATGTATATGTTAATGTCTAGAAATGAGGGCTACACAGGGCTGCATGGAGATATCCAGCCTTCCCATGTGCAGATGTTATTAGCTGGATTGTTTCACATATTGATGTGAAGGCTATGAATTTTAGAAATGCTAACGGACATAAAATTGCTACTTTTTTGGCAATATATTACCTTCTTAAGTACCATTTGCATGAGCCAGAATCACTCATGGATTCATACTTTTATGCCACCAACATCTATTTGGGCATGAAGGACTTTGTTAAAGGCTGGGTGAAAGAGCCAACAAAGTTCTAACAGAAACCCACAAAAACATACAAGACAAAATATCTCAGGAGGGCCTATCAACTGTTGATAATCATATGTTGCAGAATCTATGGTCAACAGAGCACCGAGACCTCTCCTGAATGGTGGGATTTCTTATTGGACTAGGTTGTGAACGAAGGTAAACCATTCAACTGGTCATATTTGTTGGCTCAACAGCTGTGAACCCATGTACCTAATGTCCTTCGTCCTCTTAAGGGAGGGAAAGTTAGATTTTATATGTTTTCATATCTACTGGATATAATCTATGCACACAATGCATTCCCTGATATGAATTGGACTTGGACACCACAGGAGCCTACCATGTATGTTTATTGCAAGCTGATTTCAGAGTGCAACCATAGAGTAGTAATGGAGAAGTTAACTAATCATTTCCTCATTCCATTATACAAGATGATCTTTGAGGAAGAGCCACCTTGCATGTCACATGGGGAAATGGAAGCAGTATTGCAGATAAGATTGGTTTTCCTCACTGGATGTCACTTTCCTCAGGGTATTCAACATACATAAGTCATCGTATATTTTACCGAGGTATTCCACCAACAAGTTAGTCATGCAAGAGGTTGTTTATAATCTCCCCATAGGGTTATCAACATCTCAACATAGGAAGAAGAAAGTACCTTGGTCTATCCTTCCATTGGAGATCGGATTGTATGAGATTAAGAACTTGAAAGTTACAGATACCAAAGGGACAACGATAGAGAAATTTGCATTCGGTACTCGAGACTTCAATCCGTACAATCTGAGGATTATTTACAAAGACCACTGTGCGAGAATCCATTTTAAGTGGCTAAGAAAGACCTTTCATTGGACAGAGGAGGATGAATGGAGGAATTTTGAAAACACCTCCAAGTCTCGCAAATTGATCATTTGGTAGGAAATTTACAGGTTTCTCTGCAATAGGTAGGCACTATAGAGGAAGGACAAGTAGAAATGTGTATCCCAGTGAGCAAGAAGGGAAAGAGGAAGGTTTTTCACAGTCCAAGAGGAGAAGGATGCCGCAAGATGAAATTAGATCTAGTCATTATGAAAGCATATATAAAAGAAGAGGCAAGGAGGAAACATAGGATGTAGGAAGTAGAGCGAAAGAAGAAGGGAGAACAAGAGAAGAAGAGGAAAAAAGAAGAAGAGAAGAAAAAGCAAAGGGAAGAAGAAATGTGAAGAGAAGAGGAAATAATAGAATAAAAAACACTGAAATATGAGAGAAAGCAGATGTAGGACAAGAAGCTTTCTCAACATATTGAAGAATTGATCGATATTGAAGACACGAAGGTGGAACCTGAGCCATAGAATCAAGATGTCAACCTAATTCCAAATACACAAAAGGTGACCATTCAATCTCCACCCCTCCAGCAGTAGAGTTGGTTCTAAGCGAGGGAGAGGAAATTGTTCCTCTTGATGATGGTCTAGTTATGGACACATACAATCCATCTTATGAATAACTTTACAAAAATATTGTACAATAATGGAAGAAACATTTTCTGGATGACCTCCCATCTCCTACATTTATTAGAGAAAGGGTGATTGTGGCGGACACTAGGAGGAGTCTCAATGCCATTTCCTGAGCCAACTTGGCCTTCGCAAGTGCAACAAAGTAAAAGATAGAGTATCTGATGGCCGAGAAAAAGCATTTGGAAAATAAATTGCAGGATGCTAGGAAAGAAGTTGAACAGCTCCAGGCAGCAGCTCAGAATGCAACTTCCGGGAAGGTCCATCTATTGGAGAATCTAGGGCAAAGTAGTGTTGTGATGATTCTCTGAGACTTGACAACAATTTGTGAAGTCTTTTTACTTTTTCTTAGTTAGCTTATACTTCTTCTTATTATTATTAGTGTATATGTGTGTGCTTCATCAAACTGCTACCATAACAAAATAACAAGAACACAAAATTTGGCTTTCTGCTAGGGACAAATCCTCTCCACTCTTGAGAGGGAAACCCTCTATAAGATTTCTCTTATTGAAGCTTCTGATTTGAACAACTGCCAAAACCTATAACCCTGACTAAGATCTCCTCCAAGCATGAGTCAAATCCTTCCACTTTCTACACTATCACTTCCGGCACATCTTTTGACACTTTATCTTCCAGCACTTTGTCTCCTAGGTTAGGAAACCCTAGAATATTAGGGCTCCTTTACTTCGCTATAAGGAGCACCTTCTTTTCTTCCTTTGAGATACCTTCTAGACCTTAAAGTACATTTAATTGAAACTTCTCATGTTTCTGCCATTGACTGTTGTCAAACCTGTGAAGTTTTCTTGGTGCACGTGTGAACAAAACCTTGGAACAATCCTCCTTTTCCTCATCTTTTTTTCATTTCTTCTTCGTTGCAGAGAGAGGCCTTCTAGGACTAGATTTCACCCAAAAAAAGGGAGATATAAGGACCTGCACCTTATTGTTGTTGTAGCCACAGGAATCCCTTACTCCTTTGCATGTGTGACTATGTGTATGCCCTAAAGACAATATTTTCTTTTTTGTTTGTAGGTCTACCTTTAATGCTGGAGTATGAGGCCCTTTTAGGCCTAATTACTAGCCCAAAATATAAGGTATATACCTCTGCCACTTCACTATTGTTCTGGACACAAAATGTACCTTATATCTTCACATGTGTGGCTATTGATGCCCTAGAAAGAAGGCTTGTACCTTCGTTGTCCTTCCTCCTATCTTCGCTACCCTAACAGACTTATTTTTCCCTTGCCTTCATCTCTTTTTTCCTTCTCCTGTATGTGGATTTCAGAGTGTAAGTGTGTCCAAATGAGGAGTGGACAACCTCTATAAGTAGAGGTTTGTCCCTCCTCTCTCAAGCTGACATGAATGTCCATTAGGCTGACTTGATTGTCTTCTAAGCTGACTTGACAGTTGCATTATATTTCACATTTATTCATCATTGTTGTTGTTTGTAGACTTCGTTGGTGCTAGGAGAGGATTTGACCATGCTTGGAGTTATTTCCTTTACCTTGTATGTTGACTTACATGATGTAACATGCCCTCAAAGGGTCTTTTCATAGTTACATTTTGAATTTGACTCTCTAGAAGAACTTCAAAATGTCCTTAACCTATTTTCAATGAGCAAGAAACTCATTGACTAATAATACAAAAATAATTTCTCTTTTCTTGAATAAGTACAAATATCAAAATTACATTTAATGAATACCGAACCTAGTTACATTTTCTCCAACACTCCCTCTACTACTAGGGAGGTATTCATAAAACATTACAAGGTGTTTGGCGATTTTCAATGTTGAAGAATTCACATAAGAGAAACTAGATTAGAAATCCATCTATTATAGCATCATAGTCATCACCATTGTCAAAGTCCAAGGCCTTGACTAACAACTCCATCTCTTTATGAGACCATGAGCCATGATGTTGGCGAGACAAATGATTTATAGACACATTCATCATTGTCTCTCAAGGTACATACCAACCCAGGTGTTCTCGAGTATGACCTTCTAGGACTATTCTTATCTTGGGTTCCCAACCCTCAAAGAATATCGATCCTCTTGCCTACTCTTGTCTTGGATTCCCTACACATCCTCAAAGAGTACCGAATGCCAGATGATTACCTAATCCTCTCATTCTTTCTTCCCAAGTGAAGAAAAGAATGTTGTGTCTATCTTGATTCTACATTTTCATTCATGGCCTTCATTTAGATTTATGGTTTTTAGTTTTGCATGACCCATGACATGGAAAACACAACATTCACTCCTTTGTAATCAGGGGTGATTAAATAATTCCTCTTGATCAGGGACTTGTCAGAGCTCCCTCTTAACTGGGGACTCTTTCCTTCATCAACAACTTCTTCTTTGTGGTTCCTTCAGCCGCATGATCTCCCTCCTTTCTTGAAGTCATGAAGTCTTTGATCGAACTTATTCTCAGTAGGGCACCATCCATCCATCACTTTCCTTCTTGGTTAGTCATGTCATTGCTTCGTGGAAAGTGACTATCAGGTTCTTCTAGTCATCTTGGCTACTCCTTTTTCATCTTCTCCATGCTTCCAAATTCTCTCCTCATGGATGCTCCATCATACTTTCTAGGTTATATGTTTTGACCTAGTAGCCCATCATGATTTCATCCTAATATTGCTTCAACATTGTTTTTCCTTTTGTTGGATGGCTTCTTCTTCACGACATATTTATAGAGTAGAATCAATTATCTGAACCTTTTATATCTCCAAGGCCTTCATAGGTGTCAAGGGTCCATTCTTCCTTCATCAGAGTTTTCCTGCCTTTTTTCGGGAGATATCTTTCAAGGCATTTTGTCACATGGTGATTCTCGGTGATCATGGTGTTCTTCACATGTTTGAGCTCTTTCTTCATTTGCTTCTTCTTAGATAGATTGGTCAACCACCTAATGCTTCTTGTGGAAGCATTCCTATTGGTCGGATAAATTGATCTTGCAGACAAGGGCGATCTCCCTAGTATCAAAAGATATCTAGCAACAAGCAGGACAAGCAAATCTACCTTTCTCTAAACATATTGTGATTCATTAATAAAAACTATAGAGGTGTTTAGACCCTACCTTAAGTCCAACGCTAGTTTGTAGCAGCCATCCTTCAACCGTTCAAAATAGTTTCCTTTTGAGAACCTGCAATCACAAACAAGCACACATCAAATAACACCTACATAGCTAATATCATAAATCATGTTCATTATGGTGATCAAGGAATCCATAAAATAAACCATAAAACCTAGCTTATTGAGAAAAATAAACTTATTTGTATTAACTTTGAAATAGAAAACCTTACAACCTTTGGTGCCTTGATGTTGTACAAGCTCTTCCCAGGGTTTGAAACATGAATCTCCTTTACTTTGACAAGCCTCACACTCTTCAAAATGAGATCAAAGAGGTATGTAATCTCTCCACATAAAAGCTCAATTAGGAAGACTAAGTTCCAACAGCATTTCACCTCAGCTTTCAACCTCTCAAGTAACCAGCCCAATGCTTCATTTTATAGTGCAAAGGAAGGAGGTTATAGGTCCACCTATGAAGGGATAGAGTCCTCCTTCAAAGGGATAAGCTCCTCATATCAAGGGGTTAGCTCCTTAAGGTATGGGATGCATGAACCTTAAAAGAGCGAACTTTCCACCTCAAGATTCCTTCCAGAAGCTTCTAGAAATGACTCAAAGTGAGTTTTTAAGAATATACTTGTGCCTTTTTAACTTTTACAGGCTCTGCACCCATAACACAGAGACAGAGCGGTCAGGTGCGCAGGGGACATGACCATTGGGTGCGGGACTGCAGGCAATGCTAAGAGAAAGTGCAGAACCAATGTTTTAGAGACTTTTGAGGGCTTTCTCTTATTTTCAAGGCTTGATATGAAGAACTGAGGCTTAATACTTGCAAAGGAGGAAAGTATGGGTGGTGATAGACTCAGATAGATTGCAAATTGTCAAGGTGACAAATTTTTTGCAACATATTGCCCCCTAAAGTGCGAAGTCTGTAATAGATAAGGATAGAATTTGTCATCTAAGAAGAGTGAAGTACTTTATCATTTCAAGGATCATCCTGTGGACACCCCAGTCGGAACCTGTAAAAACATTCAATGCAAAGTATATATATGTGAACATATCATCGTTGAGGTAGATAAATCATCAAGATAAGGCTGCACAATGTGCTTGATGTCATGAAATGCGTAAGACATAGCCCTTTGAAAAGTTGTCCAGCGTTCTTCAATCCAAAAGGTAATTTGAAATAAGCAAACGTCCCCCATGGAAAAATGAAAATCGTTTTAGGTTGATCAACAGGGAGTATGTTGATTTAATTGTAACTCGAAAAACCATCCATAAAGGAGAACATTTTATTGCCGGCCCAATCATCTATAATTTGATCGATATATGGGGGTTGGATAATTGTCTTTAGGACAAGCCCGATTAATATCCCTATAATCAATAAATATTCTTATCGTTCCTTTCTTTTTGTTAACAGGAACAATATTTGATACCCAATCTGTTAAGGGAATTGGATAAATGAAACCTGCACGAAGTAATTTCTCAACTTCAGCTTTAATAGCAGCAGCTTTTCGTGGATGTATCTGACGCAAATGTTGCCGGACACGTTTAGCATCCGGGTAGGTTTTAATTTCATGGACAACAATTTATGAATCAATCCCTGGCATTTCTTCATATGACCAGGCAAACACGTCACGGAATTCTTGAAATAGGGCTTTATATGTTTGGATTTCATCGTCCGTACAAGAAGCACCTATATGAATGTTTTCAATAATTCCGGGTTTAACTAAAATGTCAATAGGAACCGTTCGAGAGATATTTCCCAAATTTAACTCAGAATTAGGATGTTGCAATGGATTCTATGGTTCTATGACATATTCAGCGGTAAAAATAGATGAAAAATCATTTTCAAAATGATCAAGCTTAGGTAAAAACGAAGATCGATGATGAAGATCTTCCCATGGTAAATCATCAATAGACAAAAGTTCACAAATCTGCTCATCAGTATGAATAGGATCAGAAAATGTTGTTGAAGATGAGGTTGATATTGAAAGTGATCCCCCATGGACCACATTCATTGGATCAATTTTGGTTGAACAAGAGTCAGAAAACGACTGTACAACCTGATATGCAATTTCAAAGGGACTCAAAGGCATCACGTTACCAAATGAATCCACCTCAGAATCGGAAGGTACAATCCAAGGATCATCAAAAGCAATAGTTTTCGATGAAATCATATGAATAGTTGCAATAGAAGGCGATACATTAGGAGGAGGAAAAGAAAAAGTTCCTGGTAAACCAGAATCTTTGATCAAACCTACCCTAACATCCTTCTAAGGGATAGTTGTTTTACCGACATGTTGAATACTATCTGAAGAGGCTGGGTCAGATGAAAAATAAGTCAGCTGATCTATCGTAACGATCTTTCCATTATGAGGAAACTTGATAAGCCGAAAGACCGATGAAACAATAGCAGTCATAGTGTAAGACCAACGGTGACCCAAGAGAAGGTTGTAATCTAGGGGGTATCAACCACTTCCACATCTAGATTTACAGTTTTTCCTTCAACCCCTATAGGTAAATCCTGTAAAATGCCAAAAGGATGGAACCCTCAGCCATCAAAAGCCTTTAGAATCGTCAGGGGCTTATTGAGCATCGGAGAACCAAGCGATCTCCAACGTTGGATCGACATAATACACGTAGAAGCTCCCTCATCAATCACAGTACGAAAGCAAGGTATGTTTTTTACTAACACTGGAATCTGGAAAGCCATTTGATGAGGTAGGTGGGGTGTAATATTCTCTAAATCGAAGATTATAAGGTTAGAATCTTGAATATCAACAGCTCCTATAGCCGAAAATAGTAATTTACACTGTGCTGGGCATGATTGCAGCACCTCCATAGCCGACATTGCTGAAGGGAAGATAGCCATATATTCAACAATGTTATAATTCTGAGCAGCTCTTGCATGTGGATTGAAAGCTGACTTCTGAAGTATACCTTTAGCAATTGGTTTGATTACTAACTCAAGGTTAGGTTTCTCGATCTGCAGTGGATCAGAACCAGAAGGAGTTGAAGTTGATGGGTTTGAATTAGAAGATTCTGCTTCCTTACCACCAACAAGATTTTTACTATCATAATCTCGCGATCACGTTGCAATCCTGACATGAGACATCATCATAATGGGTTCTTCTAAGGCATTTAAGGAAGAACCAATCATCTTACTATCTTGGCTAGGAAAATGATCCTTCAAGACAGTAGGCGTTTGAGAACCTTTGACGATTTTCGAAACCTCGGCTCGATGTGGGTAGTCTCTTGTAAAATTCTCCTCGTCACAAATGAGACAAGGATAGCGAGGTTTACGTTTCTTATCAGTAGATTCATTTTTATCTGACTTCTCTTTTGAGTTTTGTTTATTTTTCTTCTTCCCCTTCTTTTTACCGCCAGATTTTGATTTCGTCGTAGATGATTCTATGACATGGATATCGGCAAGAATTTCAGCGGAAGAGTCTCCTGCCGGGAGAATCTGGTAAAGTTATAATAGGAGAATAATTCTTTGGAGATTTCTTCTTGCTTTTGGTACTAACTGAACCAATCATACCATCAGCGGCATGAGACCTGAAGGAGTTGTAGTTATTTGATTGTGTTTCAGAAGGTCAGGGATTTTTCATGTAAAGTAGAATGCGTATAAACGAGGTCAAGGTATTGAGCCTGAGCAATTTCTTGCTCTTCAGTAACAACTCCTGCCTTAGCTACATCTTCAGTGATTTTAGGTAATAATGATTTAACAAACCATTCTGCTAAAATTTTATCCGGAATAAAAACTTTCACTAAACGTCGTCTACGTCACCATTCATGAATATGATCTAAAATATATGTGGACATTGACTATTTTAATGAAGTTAATAATTCTGTGCCATTGTCGTATCTGAAAGGCAACTAAAAATGAGTTAAGAAAGAAGTGGCTAACTGACTAAAATTATAAAAAGAGCCTCGTGGTAACTCAATGTACCATTTGGCAGCAAGACCAATTAGAGTGCATTGAAAAAGATGTAAGCAAATTGAATCATCAATAATGGAATTAGATGCACACCAGAGGTGATAATTCATCACATGATTTGACGGATCTTCTCTTGACTTACCCTCAAACTTCGGGATATCACTAGGCAACTTATTAGGCATTAGCAGCCAATATGGAAGATAGTTAATTGGATCGTTCGTAAGGCATGACAAAACAGGTAATTCCAAAGTTGCAATAAAAGGTAACTGACGGTTAGGGTCTCGAAAACCTTGGGTAACAAGACCAGCCCCAGGAGGGGGATATCTAGGATAACCTGGAATTGGATTTGCTTTGGGAATATTATATCCTCCCGGAAAACCAAGATTAACCAGACCAAACTGGGGTTGTTGAGGTTGCTGAGAAGTATATCCAGGGTACGGTTGATACTGATAAACTGGGATTTACACAGCAAGACTGAATTGGTACTGTCCTTGGCACGGTTGATAAGTGAATTGTGGTTGACTTGTCACAACCGTACTTGGACCAAGTTGTCCTATAGGCATCTGAACTGAAGTCTGAACTGTAGGTCCTGACTGTGGTAAAGAGGCTTGAGGATTTGCTGTAGGAACAATAGAAACCGGAGCTGCCGATACTCCAGAAGTAGGTGGGGTAGATTGAACAGAAGCTGCAGTAGTTGCATTAGCAGTTTGAGGCAAAGTTAGAGGTGAACTAGGCCTAGACTGATGAACTACACCAGGTGCAGAAGTTTGAACAGTAGGCTGGACAGGTTGTTGGGTTGGACCAGAAACCAAAGGTTGTCCAGGTTGACTTGATAACTGCACATTCGGCTGCAAAGTCTGTTGGGATAGATCCCACACCATGTTCATTCCGAGGTATGGACCCATAAAAGGTTGAGCGTATTTAGGACCATAACCGGGTTGAGCGTAAGGCTGATAATTGAGAGGTACATTTCCAGTTCCTTGTACAAATGGTTGACCAGAAGGTGGTTGGAAACCTTGAGTTGGGTACTAACCTTGAGGTTGATAACCTTGAGGCACACACTGAAATTGGGGTTGACCTTGAGGTATATATTGATACTGGGGTTGACCTTGAGGTATGTACTAAGTCTGGGGTTGACCCTGAGGTATGTACTATCCTGATAGTATGTATTGTCCTTGAGGTTCCCCCTAGGTAGTAACTGACTACCTTGAGGTTACCCCCCGGGCGGTAACTGACTACCTTGGGGTTGCCCCCCAAGCGATAACTAACTACCTTGAGGTTGCGGATTTGGAATAGTACCAGACATCATAAGAATTTCTTCTACGCTCGACGCTTGAGTTCCGTTATTACCAGTTGATATCTCATGTTCAATTGGTCGAGGAGACGCTCCTGAAAAAGTACTAGTGAGTGACTGATACCCCAAAGGAATAAAAGGACCGCCATATAAAAATGTTTCCGGTGTTTGGGAAAACATAGATGACCATCTCGACATATTCAAAGGAGGATGATAACCTCTGGGCGTAGGATGAAAAGGAATTCGATGTGGTGAAAAACTAAGAATCGGGTTTCCTAAAAAGTTTGTCAATGATACGTACCAAGCATCACTCCTAAAAGGACTGTAGAAAATTGATTCACGCTCCCTAAGTTTTAAAGTTGGTTGATTTTCATGGAGAGTTATATCTTCGTTTGGACTAACAAGTTCTTCAATAGAAATGAGTCTAGAAGGAAGATTTTGGGTAATGATACTTCCTACCTTGGGTGAACCAGGACCACTAGAAGTTGCAGAAACAAATCATGAAGATGGAGTAGGAGCAGGTTCAGTTTCAGGCTCAAAAATTTCAAGTTCTTCAGCTAATTCATTAGTAGGAGAAAAACTACCAGTAACTTCGGAAAGTGAAATTGGCTCAGAAATATACTCCATTGTCTGTACTTGATAATCAGGATGAACAATTAAGGAAGACTCTCTGGCTTCTGGTGACCCAACTCTACTGTTACTAGGTGATACAAGAGTTCGTAGCCCTTCAAGCTGGCTTGGTGTATACTCGGGAGGTTTCCCCCGAAGTCTACGAGATTGTCTCAGTAATTCAGCCATGATTAAATATTTAATTACTCACACGCAAACAAAGAAAATCTCAATAAAACCACCTAAAGTATCTAAAGAACCAAACAACTGAATCACACACCTAAAAAATCTAAGAGTTCAAACCACACACAAACAGTAACTTTCCATACCAAAAACACTTGTTGGCGATGAAATCCAACGTCGTAGAATTTAATACAGAAAGGGTGGTTGGAATAGTTACCCCGACAACCTGCTTAATGAAACAGACTGGCACAAGTTTCTTCACAAAACCGTCTCTAGTGAAGAGAACCCCCCAGAGAGTCCAAGTAAGTCTAGTCAATGTCTGCTCCAAGTACAGTGAGACCCGTCCTTCATAGTCACCTTAGGAAATAATCTTAAGTTTATGGACACTAAGGTTACCAACAGTAACAAATACAACTGGGGAAACAGTCTACGATCTGATCTATGCACAAGGGAAAAGTAACAAAGCTCAACCCCCTTGAAGGCTCCTCAACATGATCAATCCGAGGTTTACCAACAAGTGACCCCATGCTTCTTGACAATGGTAATTCGAGGTTTACCATTTATAATACGCGCAAATCTTCTATCTTTCCCAATGAGACAGACTTGATTGTCTCAAAGGTTTGGACATGCTCTCGTGATTGATCCTTTAAGAGGAGCTTCCCAAATTAAATCAATTACAATTGGATTTATTTCCTACCGCAAGATATAGCTACTTGTTTGTTTTAACTATCTTGAAGAGTTAATTACTCCCCACTCCAAGATACTAGCCTAAGCTATATTGGTGATAGGAACCCTAGAAATAAAAAAGATTGCTAGATAAATTTTAATTAAGTGCTACTTTTATGGGTTGTTTCTTAAGTCAATAGGTATGGAAATGAAACTTTGATGGTGTGAAGATTCAACTCCAAAAACACTAAAAAATGCACCTAAGAATGATAAACAATTCATTTTTCCTTCAATGAATTTCTAGCTAAATAAAGAGTTTGAGAATGCAATTCTTTGAAAAACAAATCTTTCTTTCAACGTGTAAATGAAAAGAAAATCCTTTTGTCTTTTTCAATAAGAACTCAAAATGACAATACTAATTATGCTCACAAAAAATCCCTTTTCTTTTTCAACACTCAAAAACTGCAAAAAACAATTCTTTCAAAAGAGATTCTACAATTTCTAGAAAACACTCAAAACTACAAAAACTAATCTTGAGATCTAAAAACTTTTAAAACCCTTATCGAAATAAAAGCTTCAAATATTTTTGAGGACATTTTACTTAGTTATTCAGTAAAATAAGGATTAATTCGTTCAGAAGGACAAATCAATCAAAAAACATCCAGCTATGTTTTATTTTATAAAAATGAAATTCAAAACTTATAACCAAATTCGTTCAAAGATTTGCAAAGAGAAAATGAAATTTATTTCTCACCAAGGACAGATGTCACAAACCAGTCAGACTCATCAAGAAGGAAAAAGGACACCAGGGTGATCTAAGGTCTCTTAGGCTTCTAATCTTTGAGTCACTACAGGGACTGAGTGAAAACCAATCCAGGCATGCAAAACTTCTAGAAAATCATCTAAAACAAAAATACCAATGGAACTTACTCACAAGAGATTTTGACAAAGCACATGCAAAATAGGGTAGACACTAAAAGTCGTAAATGAAACCTAAACTTAACTAGAAGAAAATGTTTTAGGTTTTTCAAAAAATTTCATAGGCTCTACAGGCTTCCATAAGAACCAGATGCGGTACCGATCTATGCATTAAAGAAGCAGTGCGAAGATGCCCGCACTGTCTGTAAAAAGAAAGTGTGGTCCTCTGAAAATTTTGAAAAAACAAAAAATAATCCAGATCCTAAAAACTACCCAATCCCACACACATCAAGAAAAAACCAAAAACAAGAATGAGTTTCTCAAGTCAAAGACAAAAGAAAACCAAAAACCAAATTCAGTTCCCCATCAGAGTCGCCAATTTTTCGCCCAGATAAATCGATCTTGCGGACAAGGCCGATCTCCCTAGTATCAAAAGATATTTAGCAACAAGCACGACAAGCAAATCTACCTTTCTCTAAACATATTGTGATTCATTAATAAAAACTATAGAGGTGTTTAGACCTTACCTTAAGTCCAACACTAGTTTGTAGCAGCCATCCTTCAACCGTTCCAAACAGTTTCCTTTTGAGAACCGGCAATCACAAACAAGCACACATCAAATAACACCTGCACAGCTAATATCATAAATCATGTTCATTATGGTGATCAAGGAATCCATAAAACAAACTATAAAACACAGCTTATTGAGAAAAATAAACTTATTTGTATTAACTTTGAAATAGAAGAACCTTACAACCTTTGGTGCCTTGATGTTGTACAAGCTCTTCCCAGGGTCCGAAACATGAATCTCCTTTACTTTGACAAGCCTCACACTCTTCCAAATGAGATCAAAAAGGTATGTAATCTCTCCTCACAAAAACTCAATTAGGAAGACTAAGTTCCAACAACATTTCACTTCAAAAATATTCAGCTTTCAACCTCTCAAGTAACTAGCCCAATGCTTCATTTTATAGTGCAAAGGAAGGAGGTTACAAGTCCACCTATGAAGGGATAGAATCCTCCTTCAAAGGGATACACTCGTCACATTAAGGGGTTATCTCCTTAAGGTATGGGATGCATGAACCTTAAAAGAGAGAATTTTCCACCTCAAGATTCCTTCTAGAAGCTTCTAAAAATGACTCAAAGTGAGTTTTTAGGAATATACTTACGTCTTTTCAATTTTTACAGGGGTCTGCACCCATAACACAAAGACAGAGCGGTCAGGTGCGTAGGGGACATGACCATTGGGTACGGGACCGCAGGCAATGCTAAGAGAAAGTGCAGAACCAGAGTTTTAGGGACTTTTGAGGGCTTTCTATTATTTTCAAGGCTTGATATGAAGAACTGAGGCTTAAAACTTGCAAAGGAGGAAAGTATGAGTGGTGATAGACTCACACAAATTGCAAAATGTCAAGGTGACAATTTTTGTGCAACAATTTCTTCATCCATTTATTTCTAGACTTGTCAGCATTTCTTCTTGCTTCTTAGTCAACAATCTTATGAACCTTACGTGAGAATGTTATTTTGTTGACCCTCATTGCATCGTGGTACATGCCTTCGAGCATGTTCCTGGTGAAAAAGATCCTTTCATGTTTGATCATGTTAAATAACTATACCCATGACTCAATAATATACAAATGATGACATGAATTAAAATTTGATGTATAAATACCCCATCTTGATCCTCCTTGATCATTCTTTGGTGTAGCCCTTCTTGCTTCATCTTAGCCTACCTGCATATCATCCCTTTTCTTGAATCCCATGAGTGGGATTCCCAGTGAGACATCTGCCTTGGTTCACGAACCTTCTCTTGAAAATTCCATCATAGGATCTTAAAGATACTCGCCTTGAAAATGTTTCCTACCTTTGATGGTTTAGGTCTTCTAAGATTCTTGTCATGATCAAGTTTTCTTCCATCATATATGAGGTCTTATTCTAGGTATGCTCTTTCTGCATTAATATCTTTGAGATATATTTTCCATGCTCCTATATTCTAGGACATATTTCTACTTATGCATTTTTGTTCTTCTCATAAATGCTACATCTACATGAGTGTCTATAACTCCATGTACATCATGCTGCTAGATTCTAGAGGGTAATTCTAGCCATGTAGTTTAATTTATTCCTATATGCTCCTATTCTACTCAAAACTTTGAAAGAAGTCTAGAAGGAAAGAGTTTGACCTAGTCATAGTAGAGATCCGAAGGATCTTCCTTCTTTTGCTTCATTCCTTATTCTTCCACCTCTTTAATTATATGAGCTTCTTCTCTCTTTCTCTTGTTGTTGTTATCCTTCTTAATCTTGGGACAATTCCTTTTGTAGTGCCCATATTCTTGGCATCCAAAAAATTGAATCTTGGACATGTCTTTGTTGTTTGTTCTTCATGGACCAAGCTTGCCAAATTTACCCTTTCTTTTGGCCATGGTATCAAATGCTTTCTCCTTTTATCCCACACCTTATTTCACCTTAATTCTAGTCTCCTTTGTTCTGCATAGAGACCACATATCACTCAAAGTGGTTTCTTCCTTCTTAGCATAAATGCTTGATGTGAAGTTTCCCCACTCCTCAAGTAAAGAATTGAGTACAACAGTTGTCATCTCTCTATCAGACATGACTTACCCAAGCTCTTGAAGTTGATCTCTCAGCTCAAAGATTTTCATGAAGTAGGGAGCTATTAATTCCTTTGTTATCTTCATCTTGTATAATTCATTCCTCAGAATAATACTTCTCTAGTGGTGGATACCGTGAATATCTCTACCAGCTTATCATAAATTTCTTTTGATGTCTCAAATTTGGAGACATAGGGAATAAGAGAGTCCTTGATTGATTATATCAGAATCCTTTGAGCTCTTGTCTCATCCTTATTGTACTTGGCTAAGGCTTGAGTATGTTCCTTAGCAAGGACAACGATGTTCCCCTTGACATATTCTAGGAGTTCATTCTCCTTGAGAAGTAGATCAATCCTCTTCTTCCATGTAAGAAATTTATTTCTGCCTACCACTTTATTGCTTTCCTTGAAAAAATAAATTTATGTATATTCAAAAGGGAACATGTACTTACTTGATATATTTTTAGATTTGATGGATTTGCTTCCTCCTTGAAAGGTTGATGGCTTGTCTTTCTTGGATCTTGATGTCCTTCAAGTTGTCTTCTCCAAGTGGAATTTCGTGGTGATGAGGTATGCTTGAGGACTTGTAGCTTGATGTAGATATGCTTTTGAATCAGTGACCGGAGAATCCACAGTATGAACATTTTTATGCCAACGTTTCAAATCCCAAATGGGATCCATCATTAGGACTATTGAATGATAGATATGCTTCTTCTTTTATATAAGGCTCTCCTTCTAGATTTGTAGTCCTCCTTGATGAATGATGGATTGTAGACCCTTATTTTCCTTGAAGTGGTTGAGGCTTCTAGCCTTGATGCTTCAACTTTGTAGATGCTTGAGTGTTCTTGAGTTTCCCTTTCCTTGATGTGTCACCTTCGCTCTAATACCATGTTAGAGAATCTAGGGCAAAGTAGTGTTGTGATGATTCTCTAAGACTTGATAACAATTTGTGAAGTCTTTTTAATTCTCGTTAGTTATCTTATACTTCTTATTCTTATTATTAGTGTATATGTGTGTGCTTCATCAAACTGTTACCAAAACAAAATAACAAGAACACAAAATTTGGCTCTCTACGAGGGACAAACCCTCTCCACCCTTGAGAGGGAAGCCCTTTGTAAGACTTCTCTTATTGAAGCTTCTTATTTGAATAACTTCCAAACCCTAGATCCTTGAATAAGATATCCTCCAAGCATGAGTCAAATCCTTCCTCTTTTTTCACTATCACTTCTGGCACTTCTTCCGACACTTTGTCTTCCAACACTTTGTCTCCTAGGTTAGGAAACCCTAGAATATTAGGGTTCCTTTACTTCGCTATAAGGAGGACCTTCTTTGCTTCTTTTGAGATACATTTTAGACCTTAAAGTACATTCAAGTGAGACTTCTCATGCTGTTTCCCTTAACTACTATCAAACCTATGAAGTTTTGTTGCTACATGTGTGAATAGAACCTTGGAACAATCCTCATTTTCCTCGTCTTATTTTCATTTCTTCTTCGATGGAGAGTAGGACTACATTGCACCAAAAAACAGGGAGATATAAGGACATGCACCTTACTGCTATTGTAACCATATGCAACCCTTACTCCTTCACATGTGTGACTATGTGTTTGCCCTAAAGACAATCTTTTCTTCTTTGTTTGTAGGGCTGCCTTCAACACTGGAGTATGAGGCCCTTTTAGGCCTAACTAGCATTTGCACCATATGTTGCAAAGGAAACGCCGTAAGGCATAAATTGAAGAACACAAATACAACAAAAGAATACTTTGATAAAGAATAAAAATATATTGAACGCTCAAATCAATGCCCCATTAACTGGAACCACTTAGTAGACATATCTATCAACATTAAGATTACACACAATGATCAAGAAATTTCCCATATACAAACGGCACCTTTATTCACCAAAAAACCCTGATTTGGCCTTTTGTTGAAACATCCATATATATTTGCATTGGCAATGCTTGTGTTTGAAGAATTTTACTACTTAAATGGTTGGAATTTATCCACACCCTATTTGTATATGTCAACTTTATTTGGGATTCAATATTTCCATGGCCTCTTGTGTGGTGTGAATTCATGTCTCTTATTATTTGAATTTATTATTCTATCTACAACTGTTATTTATCATTAGGAGATTAAATTGTTTTAAAAGATTGCTAATAAAACATAAGAATTAGGGTAGAAGTGATTGTAACAACATATATCGGTGGTAAATTAACAATATCAATGTACCATTCAAACACAATATTTATAATGAGAAGGAAGTACAACATTAGGAGAGAAACCCATTATTAAAATGGCACAATACTAATCTTTAAATCAAGCTAGAAGATCTAGATGTATAATATTGACCACTCAACTCTAAGTGCTTAGATCATCAATCAATGTGTAATTAGTGTAATTACAATTTCATATGACTATGTCTATTTATAGTTTAAATTCATTCCACAATATTAATTAGTAAAATCAAAATTAATTATACATTATATGCATCTTAACTTTATATAGCTCTACCAAATTTTTAAAATTGGAAATATACATTATTACACTGAGGGATCAAAACCCATAGTATTACATTGATATCAATTTTTTAAATATTTTCTTATACTACAGTATTTTATTCTCTTTATTTTATTGCCCATTTCCCTGTTTGTTTGTAAAGGGATGTATTACATTTTTCTTATATTTCCATATTTTACATATGTCATGTTAGGAATCAATGTCAGAAGTGTTCTTCAAATTTATCTCTTTGTGGAATGCTAGGACGAAAGTAGATCTCGCATTGGTGGCAAATTATGTGGTGGCATTACTGAAAAATAATAAGCCTGAGAAGGAGTTGCAAAAGATCCGCGTTACTCAACTTAAGGAGATTTTAACATTTTTGTGCTTATTATTTAATTAGAATTTCTGATGTTATATCTGAACTTATAGACTAGAAATATTTCCAATGCCTATATATGTGCAGTTCATGATTTTTATTTTATTTTTACTCAAATGAAAGATAGCACGAATCTGGCTTCTGTGGATGATATACAATTTAGGAATCTTGTCTTATGCTTTTTCTTTCTGAGAAAAAAAAATAGAATTTAGGAATCTTGTATATTCCACTACTACTATTGTCCTTGTTGATTCTGCAGGTATGAGTACGTCTCTTTAGAATTAGAGACTTCCTAGTGCTATTGTTGATGCTTTTTTCTGAACATGATGAACAGGAGCAAAGTAATGATGAAGACGCTGACTGGAACTCTAAACACAGAAGGAAAATTGTTGATTCTCCATCATTTACACATGGTGAAGATTTAAGAGGTATTTGAAACATGAGGGTCAGGTCTCATTCTAACTATTTGGATATCAATAGGTTATTAAAATAAACTTGTAATAATGGAAAGAGAAATAAGGTTCTGGAATTTACTTAATTGTTTTACTTTCAAAATTATAAGTATTAAATCTGTGAAACTATAGTGAAAATGAATATTAACAAATATATAAAATAATTATAAAATTTTAAAAATCACAATGATAATCATGATTACTGATTGAAAATTACAACGAAAACAAGGCTTTTGCTTATACACCAGTCCTAAAAACATCCTTGAGACTGAACATATGATTCCCAACAACATTTCATATATTTAACCATTTTCAACCTACAAAGTGGTTTACCAAACTTTTGGGTGTTAGTGACATAGATCTGTTTAAAT
Source organism: Pinus taeda (assembly GCA_000404065.3). Classification (NCBI taxonomy): domain Eukaryota; kingdom Viridiplantae; phylum Streptophyta; class Pinopsida; order Pinales; family Pinaceae; genus Pinus; species Pinus taeda. The sequence goes on from APFE030403172.1 coordinate 109,533, forward strand.
GAAGTTTATACCATTACTTTCTCTCTTTTAATGATTAATATAAGTGGACTGTAGACTAATTTGTGCTCATAGGGAACTGAATACTCAACACTAGACCAAATTATCTGATAAAATAAAGTGATGTGTTGAAAGAGGACCTCTTAAATTGCTAGCTTACACAAGTTTTGGAGATATCTAGCTAGGTGCCCCAAATGAAACCTTCATTCCTGATGACTTGAAGTTGAATGAGTTGTTCATGGGATCTTCTGCAAGCCCAAAATTTGCATGGCATCCTAACCCTTCTGATCCCAGGATACCACTGGACTCATTGCTCTCAATTTATATCCATTTTGGAGCTCGGAACATATCCCAAGAAACACAAAAGGTTGACATATCTTTGCAAAAGATTTCTGCAGGAAAGGGGATGGTTGGAGTAAGACTATCCAGAGTTATTTTAGCATATCTTGCAAACCCTTTCGCCAAATTGCCACCTGATACAAGGCATCAAAATCTATAATAAAAAATGAGTTGCATTAAAACACTAAGCAGTGAGGGCAGAAAATCTATAAAAAAGAATAATAGAATAACAATCTCACCCATTTTTTTAACAATTTGAGAAAGAACAGTATGAGGGTTTAACCTCTGGAACAGAGCATAGCATATTGAACTTTTGGGTGTTAGTGACGTAGATCTGTTCAAATGAAGTTTATACCATTACTTTCTCTCTTTTAATGATTAATATAAGTGGACTACAGACTAATTTGTGCTCATAGGGAACTGAATACTCAACATTGGACCAAATTATCTGATAAAATAAAGCGATGTCTTGAAAGAGGACCTCTTAAATTGCCAGCTTACACAAGTTTTGGAGATATCCAGCTAGGTGCCCCAAATGAAACCTTCATTCCTGATGACTTGAAGTTGAACGAGTTGTTCATGGGATCTTCTGCAAGCCCAAAATTTGCATGGCATCCTAACCCTTCTAATCCCAGGATACCACTGGACTCATTGATCTCAATTTATATCCATCTTGGAGCTCAGAACATATCCCAAGAAACACAAAAGGTTGACATATCTTTGCAAAAGATTTCTGCTAGAAAGGGGATGGTCAGAGTAGGACTATACAGAGTTATTTTAGCATATCTTGCAAACCCTTTCGCCAAATTGCCACCTAAGTTTTTGGTCCTTTAATTATACATATGATCCACATTGTTTTGGTCCCCTCCACATACTATTTAGGTCTAGCAACGTGATCTTGTAAAAAGAAAAAACCAAAATGTCATGTGTCTATCATCCACTCTAACGAGGTCAACTTAAAATTACATTGAACATCATCACTTAATACATGTCACAAGGATGATGATCCTTAGATAACAAACTTATGTCCTTTGCATATATCTAGGAGTAACGTCTCGCAGGTCCTCACATATAATGTGTCTCAAGATTCAAATATAATGACAAGAGGAATTGCCATAAAAATGCATAAGAGATATAGACACATATTGTCACAGAATTCACTAATACATAGCCATAGAACTTCGCACAAGTTCTCATAGAATGGAATCTTGGATTCTTCCACAGAGAAATTTATCATTTTACTGCTTAGAAAATTTCAAATATATTTGAGTGTCACCATAAAGGTTTGATGATATAGTAAGCTTAGATGTCATAGAGAAATATTACCACAAAACCTTCGTATTGATCACATGAAAAATGCTTCAGATATCTGCATGTCACGGAGAAATTTGTGCCTCATATTTGTGTTAATTATAGTGCATCAGAACTTTTCAGAGTAGAGATGATTAATTCTAGAACTTTGCTTGGATTTATTGTCCTTCTATATTTCGACCTTCATTCTTTATGAATTTTGCAAAGATGGATAACTTGGTATCAAATTTATCGCTTTGTGGAATGCTAGGACGAAAGCAGATCTTGCATTGGTTGCAAATTATGAGGTGGCATTACTGAAAAATAATAAGCCCAAGAAGGAGTTGCAAAAGATCCTCGTTACTCAACTTAAGGAGATTTTAACATTTTTGTGCTTATTATTTAATTAGAATTTCTGATGTTATATCTGAACTTATAGACCAGAAATATTTCCAATGCTTATATATGTGCAGTTCGTGATCTTTATTTTATTTTTACTGAAGTGGAAGATAGCACGAATCTGGCTTCTATGGATGATATACAATTTAGGAATCTTGTATATTCCACTACTACTATTGTCCTCGCTGATTCTGCAAGTATGAGTTCGATATGAGTTTGTCTCTTCAGAATTAGAGACTTCCTAGTGCTATTGTTGATGTTTTTCTGAACATGATGAACAGGAGCGAAGTAATGATGAAGACATTGACCGAAACTCTAAACACTGAAGGCAAATTGTTGACTCTCCATCATTTACACATGGTGAAGATTTAAGAGGTATTTGAAACAGGAGGGTCAGGTCTCATTCTAACTGTTTGGATATCAATAGGTTATTAAAATAAACTTGTAATAATGGAAAGAGAAATAAGGTTCTAGAATTTATTTAATTGTTTTACTTTCGGAATTATAAGTATTAAATTTGTGAAACTACAGTGAAATGATTATTAACGAATATAAAAAAAAAAAATTAAACATAAAATAGTTATAAAATTTTCAAAATCACAATGATAATCATGATTACTGAATTGAAAATTACAGCGAAAACAGGGCTTTTGCTGATACACCAGTGCTAAAAACATCCCTGATACTGAACATATGATTCCCTACAAAATTTCATATGTTTAACCATTTTCAACCTGCAAAGTGGTTTACCAAAATTTTGGGTGTTAGTGATGATTACAAAACCTTAGGGAGACATATTTAAGGATGGGGCAGACACTTGTGGAAAATGATACCTCTGATAATTTCGTGTTATAAACTTCTAAGACTTGCAACCGAGGCATGCAATTGGCATTGGGAGATTCTAAATTATTCAGTGTTTTCAATCGACAATTCAATACTCTCAACTCAGTCAACAGTCGAATAGTCACCGACAAATGTTTCAATTCACTGCAATTCTCGAGCCTCAATTCCTGTAAGATCTTCAAGTGACCAAGTGAAAGTGGTAGACTGTCCAGTGAAGGGCTCCCTATTTCCAGAACTTCTAAATTGCCCAAATCTCCAATTTCATTTGGAAATTCTTTTATGTTTGTACCCCTAAGATCTAATTTTTTTAAGTACTTTTGATATGCTATTTGCGAAGGTTTTCAATGTTCTTACAATAGGAAACATCTAAACATTCAAGTGTGTTGATGTTTCCCAGTGTTTCGCTAGAGACGATTAAATTATAGCACCAACTCAAATCAAGATATTTAAGACGAATTAAATTACCAAAAGAACCTGGAAGCATCTGCAACTGTAGGGAGTGAGACAGACCTATGTCTTTCAGGTTTATTAAATTACCGAAAGACTTTGGAAGCCCCTGCAAATGAGAAGAGTGAGACAGATCGATGTAATCCAAGTTTATTAAGTACCCAAAGGACTCTGGCAGTGACTTTAGATTTGGGCAACTTGTTAACTCCAATCATTTCAACGACACCAAATGAAAAAATTCATCCAACAAAGTTTTAAGATTAATCTTACGGAGGACAATCAATTCAAGGTGCTTAAGGTGCCCTATTGATTTTGGTAACTTTGAAAGGGGAGAATAAATAACTAATTGTCGCAATAGCAAAGGTGCCTACAAAATGTTCCAGGGTTTTAATCGTAAGAAAGAATTCGACGAGTAGCTTATGCAAAACCATTTAAATTTGTTGCAGATCTTACTGTGCGAAATCAATAATGAATAAACGCATACTTTAAATCAACAAAATTTTATTTACCTAATAGCCGGATTGCCACAATGATTTCAATTTCTTTCCCTGCACTTCTAAAACCCTAAGGTTCTTCACAGATATCCAAGAAGGCAGAGAAAACCAGGGGCATTTATTCCAACGAAGCCATATAAGGTTTGGTAATCGCACCCTCCTCAAAAATCGCTCCACTAGATCACCTTTACTATCAAGAAGTTGCAACTTATTCGTAGTTGTATTGGGGCAAAGCTTCTTCACGCAGTGCTGAAGCCGCTGGTGACTCCAACTTTTGTAGCATGATATTTGAGAGCTCTTGTCATCGCTATCTGGGTTATCAACACCAGCCACCCTAATTCCACGCACTTCCATGGTTGCCTGTTTATTGGTGAAATACAAGGATAAGAAAATTTACAGAGATTTATATCAAACAATTTATAAAGATTTGATTGATGTGGGCACTTACTATGAGAAATGCTCCAACAGATCATTAATGTTCTTTGTCCAACGTCAAATACGACGGGCCAATCCTGAAGCCTCCGCAATTTCTCTTCCCATATCTCTGCAATTTTTCTTCCCATATCTCTAAGCTAGCCAAGGTTTTCTTAACATTCGGCCCTCTCTGATTGATAAATACATCACAATAGAAGTTGCGATTTATGTGGGAATTACATGAGGTGGAGGTTGTCGTTGCAATCGTGAAAGACAAGGCGTCAATCGCTGAAACTGCAGGACGAAGATTGTGAGGACGAGGCATCTATCCCGATTTCAGTTTCAGAAGGGTTTTGGGGGCATGAGGATATAGGGGATGCCATTGCCAATGCCGATTCAACTATACAAACAGAAATTGGAGCCTGTAAACTAAAACAGCCATAAACTCCACGAAACCGTAAACGGAAACAACCATAAACTCCACGAACTCTCCCGGAAGCTCAGCGCACAGATGTCAAGTGGAAAGTGAAACGTTTTTTAAGCTTTTTTAATGTTTTAAAACATTTTTTATTAAATCAAACGGCTGATTTTTGTTCAAACATCTAACAAAAGATGTAACGACTACGATTAGGACAGAAAGGCATTTGGGGGAGTTCATTTTAGAGGGAAACCCTTTACGGCGTAAAAATCAAAGATAGTTGATGGAATTTACCAATTTCTTTTCAGTGCCTTGAATGGAATTTGTAAAATAAAAAAAGTTAACTATTTGTAAAAGAAAAAGTCAATATATATTAAGCAAATTAAAATTATAATGTTGCTTACAAATCTAGAAAATTTCTAAATACATTGAAGAGACTTTTGAATAGAAGGGGGTTGTGTTAGGAAAATGGGAAGATCTTCATTACATTTTGTAGATAAAAAGATGTTAAAAGTGAAAAAATTTGAAAATGAAAGACTTTTATTACATTTTGTATGTAAAAAATGAAAAAACATAATAAATTCATTTTAACTTTTAAACAAAATGGAACAAAATATAAAATTTGGAATTACAAATTTTAATATTTATTAAAAAAAAACTAAAAATGTGGATATATGGAAGTTATTCATATTTATGGATGACACAAACCCCAAAATTATTCCACTAGTTAAACTTGTATATACTGAATTGAATGCAAACATAGGCAGTGAACAAGGCTCATAGACTCTCCAAAGTTAAACTTGTGTATACTCAATTGAATGCAAACATAGACAGTGAACAAGGCTCACAGACTCTCCAAAGTTAAACTGCATGCTAAAAACTTTGGCCAATTTGTTAAAATGATCTTGATGAATCTATTATAATGTGATTTGCAACGGTGATTGTGGTACTTGATGAAGGGAATTTTGATTTAAAGATACATACTGTAACTGAAATGCAAATTTATTGTTTTAATATTTAGCATGTATGATGTAAAACGATGCAAATATAATGAATCTACATGGAAACGTTTTGTCTCACTGCTCAGGTCATGAAGTTAATCAAACAGATTAACAAAAAAAAATTAGAGTTTGTTGCTTACATGTGACCAATAAAGTTTTAGAGAAATATATCTTTAATAGAAAAACTATTCCTAACCGATTTAGGACTACTGAAATGGCCTTTAAGGTGCACTGAAGGCTTCAGTATTTTGAACCCGAAATCCATGTTGTTCTTAATCGTTAAATAAAAAAACCAGTTCAGCGAAAATGAAAATTCCATCAAGGGGCAACTATACAAACAGGGCCAAAATGCAAATTGGTGTGTACAGGGCCAAAATGCAAATTGGTGTGTCTAATGGCAAGGTTATTCAAAATGATTGCAGTATAGAATGGGAATGTAATCAAATAGCAAGGCTGTTTAAAATGTTTGCTGTAAAGCATGGTAATGTAATCAAATGGTGAAGTTCTTCAAATTCTTGGTTGCATAAATCAAGGTCGAGAGAAACCAGTTTTGTTACCATTTAAATCTGATATCCTAGCTTATCATGATGTAGCTTGATATCCAAGTGGCAAATGAACTCTGATTTAGAGGTAATTTATTAGGAAAACAAAGGAATTTCTTGATCTGAAATTCATTTATTTCATTCAATTGAAAATTTACTGTAATCATCAACACAAAAATGGTATGAGAAGTCAGACTGTGTGAATAATTAGCAAATTGAAACTACGGGTTCTCAGGATTGAAACTACAGGTTCTCAGGGCAACGAGTTCAAGTTTCTATTATTTATGATTCTAAAATTCAAAATTTATCAATTTTAATAATTCTTAAATCTGTAAATTTATGCAAATATTTTTGGCACAAAAAGTGAGAAGTGACCATCCTGACTACGGTGACAAGACCAGTAGTAATTCTTGCTTCTGTAAATTTATGCAAATATTTTTAGAACAGAAAGTGAAAAGTGACCATCCTGACTATTGTGATAAGACCAATAATTCTTATATCTGCAAATATTTTTTTCCACAGAAAGTGAGAAGTGACTATCCTCGCTATTGTGACAAGACCAGTAATTTTTACATCTTCAAATTTATACAAATATTTTTGTCACGGAAAGTGAGAAGTGGCCATCCTCATTATGCTGACAAGAACAGTTCAAAAGCAACCAGTCAAATATCTATTTCTTGTGTATTTGAGATTTGTATTTATCGTCATTCAAAATCAGAGTGTCAAGACCAGTAATTTTACATCTGCAAATTTATACAAATATTTTTGCCACAGAAAGTGAGAAGTGACCATCCTGATTATTCTGACAAGCCCAGTAATTCTTACACCTTCAAATTTATGCAAATACTTTTTTCCGAAAAAAATGAGAAGTAACTAGCCTGACTACTGTGACGAGACGAGTAATTCTTACATCTGCAAATTTACGCAAATATTTTGGCAACGAGAAAGTGAGAAACGTCCATCCTGACTATTGTGACAATACCAGGAATCCTCCAGCCAAACCAAAATTAATTACCATATTGTTCAATCATAAAGAAATATTATTTATACATAGGATAATATATTTACAAAGAGGCAGTGTCAAGCAACACGCCGTATATGTAAAGCAGAGTCCAAGTAATCTGCCCCATTCAAATTCCAGTGTGGATAATATATTTACAAAGAGGCAGTGTCAAGCAACACGCCCTATATGTAAACCAGAGTCCAAGTAATCTGCCCCATACAAATTCCAGTGCTTACAGACTTCTACATTTTACACCTTCAGTTGTCTTATTCTCGGCCTCTTCCATGTCATTTTACATTCTAAAAATTCAAAATTACCTAGGTAACAGGTTCTGGGCAAGAAATACACCAGAGCCTGGAGTCTGAAAACTTTCGCCTCTCATGAAGGTTCTTTGCCTTCTTTAGAAAGTACAGTCCTCAAAGGTTTTACCCATCTCTAGTAGAGAACAAAAATCCAGGGAACATGGTCACAATTCTCCATCAACACCAGCACTGATCTGTTTCCCAATTCCTTCCTCTCCAAGGCCTAAATGAGGAAGAGGATGGAGATGCTGCAGGCCTGCCAGTGTCAAAATTGCGTATGAGATGCAGAGCATCATATGCTTTCCTCTTCTCTGGATCAGACAAAGTCTCATAAGCCTTATTTGTCTCTGAAAAAAGTTCAGTGGCTGTCTCAAGCTGGTGCAGGGGCATGACATCTGGGTGGTATTGCAGTGCCAGTTTTCTGTATGCAACCCTGATATCACTGTAGGAGACATCACGAGGGACCCCTAACAGAGCATAGTGATCCTTTTTTCTCCTGAAAGCAATATCCCTCTTCTCTTCTGTTGCACAACTGGCAGTAATGGTTCTGCCATTAAAGCTAGCAGAAGACCTTAATACCCTCTTGCCAGGACTTGAAATTGGGCTGCTTGTGGGACTTGTTTGGGACATGAATCCCATAGGGGCCTGACCTCTGGGGGATGAGAGTGGGGAGTTGATTGTGAGAAACCCAACTGTTGAAATCTTCATGATTTCTTTCTTGCTTCGAAACTATGAAAACAAGGGTATAGCAGGTATGTTGTAATACCCTAACAATTTCACTCTTCAGGAGAAGCGACGAAGCCATTTATATTAATAATAATAATGGAAGTCATCCTGAAATCTCACAGCCGTAGTGTACCAAGTCTCTCGTTTATCTAATAGAATTAAAAAGAATGAAGCAAAGTTTTGTCGGGGGGCATGGGACTTTGGTGTCTATCCAATTTCGAATCGGACAAGTTGATAAGGAATAAGATATTGTGTTAAGTTCATGGAGATCCACTCTCAGAATAAGATAAACATAGATTTTCTTGAATATGAATTTAAAATTCAGGAAACCTGGTTCGTATAAAACGTACATTGCTCCTAAAATTTTGGCCAAATTCAATTTTTTTGACTTAAAAATGGAATCTATTTACTGCAGAAATAACCTAATCGTACCTAATCCATCGATTTTTTATTTATGCAGTGGAACATTCCATCGCTTTTCGTGGCATGGCATTTCTATTACCTTTCATGGCATGGCAATGCATGTAAGGATTCACTGATTGGTTGATATTTTGATGAGAGATCTTTGAATGGAAGCCACCTTGATTGTAGTTCTAGAAGGATTCTTTTGATTGGGCTGTGGCTTATAATTGCAGCGTTAGAACTGATAACAGATTACGCATCCACCGCTCATTGCTCGAATGCATGCCTGAACATCTTCTGGATGAAAATGAGCGAGTGACAAATTTGAAATGGACATCTTTAAAGGTTATCACTCGCGTTGAAAAGACCTTATACCTACTATGTTGAAAGAGTCTGTAAATCTGTGGGCTTCTATATATATATATTATATTATTTGTGTGAAAGTTGTACCTTTGACAGGGCACCTGCATGATAATTTCTCGCTGAAACCCTCAGAAATTCAACGGCAGTATTTTGTTTGGGAATCGAACCGGCAAACAGGGTAGTCAATATCTCGAGTGCCTTCAGGGTCCTTACGCTAGAATAAACCTACTAAACTTATAAAAACGGTGGAGAAATCTAGGTCTTGAGGATATGCGGGGGTTTGGACTTGGCCATATCTTCTTCTCCCATATTTCCAATGCTATGTTGCTTGTTTGCTCCCTGTTTATTCTGAGATACCACTTACCCAGTGTGAAAACCGACTTTATCAAACGGGATCACCCAGACACAACAAGAAGATCATGCCTAAAGGTATGGTGATGGGTCGACTCGATACCTCTGGCCATGAATTTGAAAATGGCAGCAGTAGGGCTTTCTCGCACGATGCTCATGGATCCCCAGGCATGATATCCACATCCTATATCCACACCCTGGAAGTTTCTGGTTTTGCTTAATGAACAGAGCGCAGGAGGATTCAGAGTGCAGTGCATGCTTGTCAGATGCCAGATGCCATGCGCGGCCAGATGCCATGCGCGGCCAGATGCCAGATGCGATGCGCGAGAGGGATAATGAATCGAACACTTCGAATCAAATGATGAATATTAATTCCATCGTCTAACAACGAAATAAATGGCGCAGAAAGGTACAGAGTGGCATTGGAGGGGAGTTCTTCCTAGAGGAATGCCTTACGGCGTAATTACTAGCCCAAACTATAAGGGATATACCTTTGTCACTTTACCACTACTCTGGCTACAAATTGTACCTTATCTCTTGACACATGTGGCTGTTGATGCCCTAGATAGCAGACCTATACCTTCGTTGTCCTTCCTCCTATCTTCGTTGCCCTAACATACTTCTTTTGCCCTTGTTTTCATCTCTTTTTTCCTTCTCCTGTATGCGTATTTCAGTGTAAGTGTTTCCAAATGAGGATTGGATAACCTCTATAAATAGAGGTATGTCCCTCCTCTCTCAAGCTGACATGACTTTCCATTAGGCTGAATTGACTGTCTTCTAGGCTGACTTGACACTTACATTATATTTCACATTTATTCATTGTTTTTATTGCTTGTAGACTTCGTTGGTGCTAGGAGAGGATTTGACCATGCTTGGAGTTATTTCCTTGACCTTGTATGATGACTTACATGATATAACATGCCCTCAAAGGGTCTTTTCATAATTACATTTTTACTTTGACTCTCTAGAAGCACTTCAAAATGTGCATAACCTATTTTCAATGAGTAAGAAACTCATTAACAAATAATACAAAAATAATTTCTCTTTTCTTGAATAAGTATAAATCTCAAAATTACATTTAATGAACATCGGACCTAGTTACATATTCTCCAACACCATCTGGAAGAACTGAAGGTAGTGATACTCGGTGAAGTATCAACATTGGGAGAGACCATGCAGAGTCTTTATGAGAAACTTTTTACTGTGCATAAGGAAGTTGTTCACTTACATGGATTGCAACAACAATGTAAAAATTTTGTGAAAAATATGAGGACTACACAAGCTGCCATTATTTCCATGCATGAATGGTCAATGCAATACTAAGGGGCATCGCTTGAATTGGGAAAGAAAACAAAAAATAGGCAAAGTTGGAGAAAGAAAGAGTTTGAATGCTATTCCAGAACAACAAACAACTTGCCTCATTCATTGTTAACATTCAAGCCTCATATGCATGGTTATACAACAATCTGGACTTCTTGGTGAAGTCACACAGGATCCCATCAGTTGGTTGACTTAGAAAGATCAAGCATAGTAACTAGGTCAGGAAGGAGATACATGAATACTTGGAACATTGGAGACAAGTTACCATCAAGGAATATCTTGAAGTGAACGTAATAAGTATGCAAAAGTACATTGGTGGCCCCATCAAAATCAACACAATGTTGCTCCTGCTCAAGACATTAGTACAGACTGATTCCAAGACAGTGTACTCAGATTCCGTGGAGGCTAGATTCCGCTTCCAGCCAGACACCCTCATAGAATTTGGGGATGTCATCACACAGTACCAAGCTTGGCACCGATACGTGACTAGAAGACATCAAGTGGAAGTTCTTGAGCTTGAGTTTCCTCAAACTCAAGCATGATAGTGTTTTTCTTATAGGTTGTCTAGTTGGCTCTACCCAGTTTTGTCTTTAAATATGGGTACGAGTGTATTGTAATATTATTTGTAAATAATTTGTAAGTGAAATTCCAAGTGTCAATGACGGAATGTGAAGATTCATGATGTAATGTAATTGAATAGTCAATTGTAAAGAAGTTCAAGAGTCATGAGGGAAGTCCAAGAGTCACAAAGGGGAATGTGAAGGGTCACCCCTCTTGTTATAAATACATTCTCATAACTCATATAAAGGGATTTTGGGAGCTAAGATTTTAGGCTAGGCTTAGACTTAGAATTATTAGCTTGGGAGTTTGTGAAAGCCTTGGATTCTCCATAGCATAGAGAGAGTATATTTGTTTGGAGGAGTAGGTGATGTTGACTTCATGTTCCACTATTGGGGCTAGTGGTTCGTCAATGGTATATGTATGATTGGAACTTGCACTTAATAAGGGCTCAAAGCCGACATGTTTTCATGCATATGTTGTAATTATAGTAGGACTATTCTTGTTATGGTTGCAATGTGTGTTATGTAACTTATGTTTATGCTTATGAACTATTTCGTTTGCATTGACACAAATCTTGTTGAATGTGCGTTGTTGTTTAATTCGTCATTGTTAACTTGTGAACTATTTCACATATTAGCTTGTTATGTCATTTATGCTTGTGTGTTCCTTTAACAATGTAAACTTTGAAACAAGAACTAATACAATTACCTGCTTCGTTGAGGTAGCAAAAAGGTCAATTGATTTTGAAAAGTGGTGATGCAGAATACATATTTTCTTTTAAGAGAATATTTTTGACACTTCAAATTTTCTTATGTATCAAATATAAATATTTGTTTTTAAATTTTAGTGATTTTCATGCTGATTTTGAAACGTGTTAATGCAACATCAACCCTTTTTTTTAGAGGGCTTATTTTTAACACTTTATATTTTCTAATATATTAACTGTCGATATTTTTTTAAATGTTATATTTTTTGAAACTTTTAATTTTTTTATGTCCAATTGTTTTTTAAATGTTAATTACTTAACAAATTTTCTAATTGTCTTATTTCTCTTTTTTTAAATGTTGATTACTTAAATATATATTATATATATGACAATAAACATTAAAAATGTATTTTTTTTCTATCTGTAAACCGATAAAAAATTGATTTTTTTTTTTTTTATTTTTTTTTTAACTATAAAAATACAACAATTTTAAAAATATATTAAAAAAGAAACCTAAAACACACACACACACCACTATATATAATATATATATACTAACCTTATTTACAAAAAACTCTAAATAAGCAAAAAAAACAAAAAACAAACAAAACTAACAAAAATTAAAAAATAATTAAAAATATCAAATTAAAAAAATAAACGTAATTAATTAAAAATTTAGAACATCGTTAAAATCTTTAAAAAAAAATTATTAAAAAAACGTAAAAGAAATTGGAGGGTGGAACTTAAATCTGATTTTCAAAATCAGATTTCAGCCCCACCCACTTAAAAAAAAAATTATTAACAAAAAAAAAAGAATGGGAGATCAGTGATGAAATCCAATTATGAGAATGAGATTTCAACCCTGCCCATTTATATAAAACAATAATTGGAGGGGTCCGAGGGTGCATGACCTTGGGTTGGGCTGAAGTCAAATATCGGACTTGAGTCTTGTCAAGGGTCGTGGCCCCCCACGCCCCTACGCAGTACTGAATCAGATTTCAGTGTCGCTCACTTAATATTATATCTCTATATTATATATATATTTATATATATATTTTTACTAAAAAATATTAAAATTTTTTATTTTTATTTTTTAAGTGGCGGGGCTGAAATTTGATTTCAAAATCATTATCAGCGCCACCCTCCAATTTTTTTTTTTTAACGTTTTTAATATAAAAAATTCTATGATTAATATTAATGTCTACATTTTAATTAATTATGATTTTTTCTTTTAAATTTGACTTTTTTTGTTTATATATATATGTCTATCTGTTTTTTCAAAATTTTCAAATTTAATTTTAATAGTTTTTTAATTAAGTATTGGGGGTTTTCGCAATGATTATATTAGATGTCATTTTTTGGGATTCAACTGCGTTAAGTAAGTCATTCATTTATGACCATTTCTATGAGAGGTAGTCGTAAGTGACTAATTTTTCATGATTTTTGAATAGTCCACTATGTATTTTTAGTTTTTATGTTTTTGTTTGTTTAATTTTCTGTTTATTTTTTATTTTTTGAAATCAAGTTTGTTTTTAATTATTATTTTTTTATATCAGTTTGTTTTATTGTTTTTTTACGTTTTTTTAATACTTTTTTTAAATCTTGTATTTTTTTTTTTTTTTTTTATAGTTTTTATAAAAAAAACCATTTTTTTTAACACTGTTTTGTTGTTATTTTTATTTCTTTGTATATATTTATTATTATTATTATTTATTACTATTTTTAGTTTAATTTTGTTTTTTTTTTTAAACTTTTTATGATTGATTTATTTTTTTTTGTCTAGGTTAATTTTGTTTTTTTTTTTTTTTTAATGTTTGACTTTTTTTGTCTTTGATTTTTTTTTGTCATTTTTTTTTAATTTTTGTTCTTTTTAAATATATATTTTTTATTTTTGTTTTTTTTTTAATTGTTTTTATTTTTAAATTTATGTTTTCATTATTCTTTCGAAATTTAAATGTTTTTCAGAGTCATGATAAAATCTTTTAGGCCATTTTTCAACATGTTGTAAATTTATTCTAAAAAAAAAGTAGAAGTTATTTCAACATCAACACATCAACATTTTTTGTTTTAGAGTGTTTTTTGCACAATTTTTGCAAAAAAAATTGGTTTTCACTGCCATTTTTAAAACATGTTGAAAATATACCCTAGAAAAAAAGGTGTTATTCGAGCATCAACACTTTTCATTTTTGAGTTGATTTTTCATGTTTTTGGGGCATTTTTTGGCTAGAGTTCTCGTTTTGAGTTTATAGTTCCCGCTTCAAAGTTTACATTGTTCTTTCAAGATGTGTACTATTACAAGCTTCTAAGGGGCTCACTCATTTTCCCTTCTGAGTGGTAGAACCTGCATGCATTACACTTGACTCTCTGCATGATCACACACTTGTTCTCACCAAAGTCATTATACATCACTCTATGCATTATTGCAGCCAAAGCACATCATTAAAATACTGCATCAATAACCAAATCATATTCTGGATGGGAGTCATACACCAAACAGTATGAGGTCTAATTGTGACTTCATATCAAGGAGGTCCCTTGAATGTTGGCAGGTTCATCACTGTCAACATGACATTCTATATATATATATATATATATATAATATATATATAAACATTGTATATATAAAACATTGTAGTCGAGCGTTGGAATGTTTTTAAATGGATTTTAAACTGATGTTGAATTTTAAATGAATTTATCCAAATTGTACCAAGAAACAGTGAATCTACCTTTACAAATAGAAGGAAGGGAAGGAATCGACCCCACTTCATCTCCACCAACAAATCATATATATAAACAATTATATTTTTTTATTCCATGCACAAACTTAATATCTCTTTCAACTATATATGTAGTTATATTTTTTATTACATGCACAAACTTACTATCTCTTTCTTTTTGCTAATGCAAGAGTCAGACCTACTATTGATTAAATACAAATAAAATACAGTGAATAGTACAAAATTCTCAGACTCTGAGAAAAAAGGACGAATGCCAAACAGCTTTACAACGTCCCAAACTAAACACAAAACGAACCTCCAAAGAAGGAAGGAAGAAAAAGGAGAAGGACCGAGAATAATCCCTAAAAAAGCATCAGAAATGGACAGAAACCTGCCCAAAAGCAAAGAAATGGGTTCTGAAGCCCGAGAAGAGAACCTCGGATCCCCCGAAGAACATCGTCACCGAATGACAGGCTCGTCCACTAAAAAACTCAACCATGGGACAAGTCCAAACCATCATACTGTAAAAGAACCAAGACGTAGGAGAAAACAACCCGCCAAAAGCTGGTCAATCTGCACAGTTGAAACACTTTAAAGAGATCTGACGGTGGAGCGTAATATCACACCTACCAGCTTACATGGAAGTTAGCTTGCGATCATGGTGATAATTCGCCCGACCGCAATGCCACGTGGCACCACCTCAGTGGGATCGCTCCCAAAAAGAAGAAACCACTTACCACTTGAGCGAGCCATGATCAATGGAAAACCACGCAAGATGCGGAAAGAAAGAGCGGGAAAAGAAAACAGCCCACCAATAGCCGGTCAATCCGCGCCGTTGAAACACCTAAAAGAGATCTGACGATGGAGCATAATATCGCACCTACCATCTTACGCGGAAGAGAGTGTGTGATCACAGTGGTAATCCTCCCGACCCCAACACCACGTGGCACCACCTGAGTGGGATCGCTCCCAAAAAGTAGAAACCACTTACCACTTGAGCGAGCCACGATCAACGGAAAACCACGCAAGTTGCGGAAAGAAAGACCGGGAAAAGGAGACACTAGTTTTACGGTTAACAGGAATCCTCTACTCCCCAACGTATACCGCGAAGACCTTTCAAGATCCGAAGCGCTAAGCATACAGCTCCTGCGTGTTGGCTTCCCTTGAAGCACATTCATCCTAGTCAATACCACTGTAAAACATCGGGAAACCCTGGTAATCTTATCTGAACCAGAATCAAGAAACCCCATTGTGAGCATGCCTTTGAGCCGACCCATGCTGGTTGACCATACTCGTCTCCATTGCTCTCTTAAGGAACGTAGTATTGTCTTCAATAGCTTGGTTTTGACAGTCCGGTTTTAGCTTGTTATTAGGGAGATCGCACCAATTCATCACTACCCTGTTATCTGTGCAGAAAACTCCTTGGTTAGCTAGCAAATCTGCTAGCTTGTTGGCCTTTCTTCTCACATGTGCAAATATGACTGTTCTTAGGCTCTGTAGATGATTATGAATCTGTTGGAAGACTTGAATAAGCCTCCAATTTGAAGAGGCTTTTTCTAGTCTTGTTCCCCAGCTTATTCTTCTGACAGAGTTGATGATAATTTCGGAGTCCGCTTCAATGATTGTGTTTTGCTGATTTTCCTGAACCAGGAACTCGAGACTTTGCTCCATGGCCATTAACTCTGCCATGTTGTTGGTAGTGTTTCCTAAGTTTCCATAAAAGATGAAAAGAATCTCTTCTTTGTTGTCTCTTAAAAACCCCTCCATGGCCTTCCTTGCCTGGATTACCTTTGGAGGCCCCATCGATGTTGAATTTAAGAAAACCCTTTGGTGGAGGATGCCAGAAATCAAGTTCCGGGTCCCCCATTGACCCAATCCTAATAGAGCCCTGAGGAACCAGTCCCTGCAAATCTAGCCTGTAGAGAATCCTCCAGTCTGTGGCCAAGGGAGGGTTCGAGGGAAGATTTCTAATGTTGATACTAACCGTTTCCTTAATCTGTTTTAGGATTCTATCAAAGATGTTATGGGAAGAGTTCTTAACATTCTAAAATATCTTGTTGTTCCTTTCTTTCCAAACATTCCAGATGATGAAACCTGGAGTAAGAGCCCAAGCAAACCCAAGAACTTCATTATCTAAAAAGTTCTTTCTCCATTTGGTGAGGGTGTTGAAAAGGCTTCCCATATCTCTGTCAAAGTGTTGGAAGATGGTTGCAAAAGAATCCCATAATCCGAAGGTGAAAGAGAAATTGTTGAGAAGATGCTCGATGGTCTCCTCTTGGGCTTCACAGAGCTGGCATCTAGAAGGCCCTAGGAATCCCCTTTTCCTAATATTATCCCAGGTCAGGATTTTCCTTTGAAGAACCAACCACAAAAGAGTTTAATTTTCATCCAGCCCAGATGCTTCCAAAGGTTTTGCCAGAGCCTATTAGGAGCATGGGGATCGAGCTCAAGGAGAATGAGTTTAGCCTCTTTAATATTGAAGTTCCCTTCATTGTTGCTGCCCCACCTCAGTTGGTCATGCCCCCTAGAAACTAGGATTTTCCTTTGCTCCAACATTTTCCTCAGTCTTTCAGCTTTGGTTGAAAGATGCCTTTCCTCTCGGAGGTTTAAATTTCGCCAATTTCTACACTTCCCTGCACTGTTGATTTGATCCCAAAAATCCCTGGCTTGGGTGAGCTCCTTAGCATCAGTCTCTGCCTTGAGGTCCTTCAAGTCCTCCTGTAAGAGAATAGGTTCTTGTTGCCATCTGTCCTCCCAGAATAAGGCCAAGTCTCCCTCTCTAATTTCCCAGAAGCTATGGTCTTGAATCAATCTTCTGTTATCCTAAGCTTTGTTCCACATATGAGATCCTCTTATATTCCCATCCATCCATATGCGTTCATTAACAGTCCAAGTGCTTGCATATTTTTCTTTCCAAGTGATGGCCTATTCTGCTTCTGGTTCCTTTATCCATCTCCACCAAAGTTTAGCCCCTAGAACCTTACCAAGAATCTCGAGATCATCTAATCCAAGACTCCCGTGGTTTTTGGGTTTGCAAATTTTGTCCCAGGCAACTAAGACCCATTTCTTCTTATCTTCCCCCTTGCCCCAAATGAAGTCTCTTTGTATATTTCTCATTTGATCTAGAATACTTTTGGGAGCAAGGATGGCCGAAAGCATAAAGATTGGGATTGATTGAAGCACAAACTTTGTGAGGACTAATCTACCCGCCAAATTTAAAGATCTTATGGTCCACTTCTTGGTATTGTCATAAAGCTTGCTGATAACCGATTCCCAAATACTTTTATGAAGTGGTTTAGCAGTTAAAGGCACCCCCATGTATTTTGAGGGGAGAGAGTCTCTTTGGAAACCCAGAATTCTAGAAATGTTCCTCTGAATAGCAATATGAGTATTAAGGAAAAAGATTTTAGATTTGGAAAGATTAAATTCCAAGCCAGAGGCCTTGGTAAAGTCCTTAAGGATTTGTTTATAGGTGAGAGCTTCTTTAACAGTGGGTATTCCTTGCAGCATGGTATCATTGACAAATTGTTGGTGGGTTAAGGCTTGACCATTATCAGATAGTTGTATACCCCTGACCTTACCAGCATCCTTTGCATCCTTTATGGCTCTGCTTAGACCTTCCATCATTAGAATTAATAGAAAGGGAGAAAAGGGATCACCATGCCTGAGTCCTATGGACAGGGTTAAATTCTCTGAGGGAGAGCCATTGATAAGAATTGAAAAACTAGAAGAGGTGATCAAAGCCAGGATCCATCTTACCCAATTGTGATCAAACCCAAAAGCGATAAGAACCTTCCTGATATAGTTCCAATTCAGTTTATCATAAGCTTTGGCGATGTCAAGTTGCATGATCATACCAGCTTTTTTCTTACTAGTCAGCGAGTGCACCACTTCATGTGCTTGGATAATATTATTAAGAATTTGCCTACCTTCCACATATCCTAATTTCTCCCCCAAAACTAAAGCAGGTAGGAGGGGTTTTAGCCTGTTTGCTACCACCTTTGATATTATCTTGTAAACTACATTGCATAGAGCTATTGGCCTGAATCTATCTGGTGTTTGAGCCTGCTCCTATTTAGGGATCAGGGCTATAAAGGAGGAATTTAGAGCTTTCAAATTGGTTCTATGCTGCCTTGAGTCTTCCACTACCTGCAGAATATCCTGTTTGACAATATTCCAGCAAGCTTTAAAGACATCGAAATTGAAACCATCCGGGCCTGGCGCTTTACCATTTTGAATTTCTTTGAGAACTCCACTAACCTCCTCTTCCGTCACAGGCCTATAAAGGTTAACATTGTCCTCTCTAGAGACTATCATAGGAATGTTCTTGGTGATTTTCTAGATATAGTGTTCTCTGTCATAACAGGTTTCTTGAGCTATGTTTCTGAAGTGTTGGAGTAACAATGCCTCTATTTCTTCATGAGAATTGAGATTGTTTCCTCTTTCATCCTTAATCAGAGAAATTCTATTATGTGCTCGATTGGCCATGGTGGATTTGTGAAAAAATCTGGTGTTGCGATCTCCTTCTTTTAGCCATTGGATTCTAGATTTTTGTTTCCAAAAAATTTCCTCTTAACTACATAAATTCTCCCATTGCTGTTGATATCTGGTGGCTTGACCTTGTTGAGCTTTGTCATGGCCTTCTTTAATAAGGCCTTGGTTAAGTTCCTGTAGTTTACTCTCAATCATCTTTTTTTCTTCAAAGATATTGCCGAATTCAGTTTTGTTCCAGTCCTTGAGCTGTAGCTTGATATGCTTTAATCTTTTCTGAAGGATGAACATTTTGGAACCCTGAATATTTAAATCCTCTTCCCACCATTTGGTTACATTTCTGAAGAAATCTGGGTGGGAAAGCCAGATATTTTCAAATCTAAAAGGTCTTTCCCAGGTTTACCAAAACCTTGCAACTCCATTTGTATCGGCCAGTGATCAGAACCCCCAAAGGGTAGCACTCCAACCACTATTTCCTTGTCATTAAGCATAAGATCTTCTGAGATTATGAATATGTCTAATTTGGAGGCTACTTGAGACTCTCCTCCTCTTTTATTGTTCCATGTAAAGATGCCATTGTGCATTTCAATGTCCACCAGCTTCATTTCATCAATAAAGGTCTGAAAAGCCACATTGTCCTTGCCTAGAACTCTGGTTCCCCCTTTTTTTTTCCGTGAGTGACTTAATCATGTTGAAGTCACCCCATAAGATCCAGGGTATTCCTGCATGTTTATTTTTGAGAGTCTCCAGAGAATTAAGAAGCCTTAGTTTAGCCTCCATTCTCTGTGGGCCATAGACATTTGTAACCAGATAGGTTTCCTTAACTCCTACTGGTTGAAAGGCTGCGGATAAATAATCTCTCGATGCCTCCACATCTATTAGGTCAATATTTTGTGGATTCCATAGAGTGAGAATACCTCCTGCTGTATTCTCTGCCTTGACTTCCAAAAACTCAAATTTATTGAGCCATTTACTATGCATATCTCTTATCTTCTTAATGGAACATTTGGTCTCCTATATGAAAATCACATCCAGAGATGCTTGTTTCATTCTGTTACTCAGCAACCTTTGTTTTCTTCTACTACCTAGACCTTTGATATTCCAAGAAGTGAACTTCATAATTAAATATTAGTAAAGGAGTAACTGGATAGGTCTTTCATCTTACTTGAATCTATCATCAGCTTTCTGCATTCCATAAACAACTTATTTTGCTTTTTTCTACCCCTCTTCTTGCCAGGGATTCTGGGTGCTAGTCCTGCCAGATTTTTCATCGTCTTCACTCCTTCGTTGCCTTGTCTTTCTTCGTGATTGAGTCTATTCACTCCTTTAATTTGGGTCCTCCATAAAAAAAGCTACTGAACTCTGTTGAATTCCTCTGCAGGTAATGGGTCTAGCCCTTCTTTGGTTCCTTGATTCAAAAACTTTCTAAATCTAGGTTTTCTTTCTCAAGGATTTCCTGGAGATCATGGTCCTCCATTTCTGTCTCACTTTGGGTCATGTCAAGATCCATCACCTATTCAGCATTACTCATAATAAGTTCTTTCATATTGTCATTCTCTTGTATTTTCTCCTTTTCTTTTTCTTTCTCCTCCTCCACTATGTTTCCCGCTTCTGCTTTATCAATATCTGTAGGATCTGATTCTGTTTCGAGGGTTTGGAACCTGTTCTGGTTAACATGCTGCTCTTTGGCTTTGCTTGTTCTTGGTCCTCTTTTGCTCCCTTTTCCTTTGTGTACCACCTTGAAGAAGCTTTTTGGATCCTTCATTTCATTAGCTTTACTTTTCTCCTCTATCTTATTGAAGGGGCAGTCTCTAACCAAATTTCCATGCTCATGACATTTGTGACATCTGAAAGGAATATGTTCGTAATCTACTGTTTGTGTCCATTCCTCATCAAACACTTCCAGAATAACCTCATCTAGAAACGCTCCAGATAGATCCATCTCCACACAAATTCTTGTAAAGGAGGTATACTTTCCCCTTCTTGTGGCCTCAGAAACCTTGACAAAACGCCATAACTTCTTTCCTATGGCTGATAAAGATTTTGTTTGCCAATAATTGAGGGGTAAGGAGTAGAGTCTTACCTAGAGTGGGACTGAGGTGAAAGTTTCACGTTTCGGAACAAACTTCATGATCCACGGCCTCATATAGAGGCCTGCAGCAGCAAAGAAATAGGGGCCTCCTTCAAACACTCTGTCTTTGTCTTCAATATTAGCAAAAATAACAGTCAAAAAACCCTTGGATCCAAGATTTAGGTCAATGTTGCCTTTTGGTTTCTAGTGGTATTTAATCCACATTTGTAAAGCTTTTTCAGTGGGCCACAACCCCATGCATTTACAAATGATTGCATATGTTTGCATATGATCCCTGTGCACCTGTAGCGCTGGGTCATTTAAAATGATTCTTGGAATTACCATTGCTTTGGGTTTTGCATGGTCCCATGTGTGCTTTGTATTTAGTGCTTTGCTCCCTGATATCTTCCACATTCTCCAATGCTTCATTATGCTCCCTTCCTTTGGTTTCCTCTTGCTCTTCTTCGTTGCTTCTCTCTTTTCCTTTTGAAGACTCTCTATCATTTTCCATGGGCTTTTTCCCCCTGCTAACCACTGCCTGCTTGAAGGAGGGAATGGAGCTCTCCCCTGTACGTCCTTTCATGGCGGACAGCCTCTGTGATCAATCACAAGCCTGGTTTTTTCCTCCCGCCCGTTTTTTTCCTATTAACTTACTATCTCTTTCATCTATACAGGTAATTATATTTTTTTATTCCATGCACAAACTTAGTATCTCTGATAATGTTTTGTAAAAAATGTTGTTATTATTCTTTTTATCTATATATGTTTGTTGACTATATTTTTAATTCTATACACAAAATTTTACCAAAAACTATAGCATGTAAGCAATATAATGTTTATAACCAATGAGAAAAGTTAATATCCGCAATCTATTGTGCAGAAATTTTTAAGATCTAGGATTTATAGTATATACCTTAAATGTGAATAAACTTTTAATGGAACGTATAAAACTGATACACTCAAGAAAAACACAAAGGTGGATGTAAAACTAAATGAATTTAGAGATTATTATTTCTAAAGGTGATTTCAAACCTTTAAAGTTGCACGAAAATGAGTTAATGTGAACCTTAACGTGTAGAAACTAACTATTTTGTAGCCCTTTTAAAAATTCTCTGGTAAGTAAAAGAAAGACATTTAAAATTAGTAGTTTTTATATCTACATAGAATATAACTCCACCACCCTCACTGCCATCATTTATAGCTAATTGCATTAGAACAGAGAGATTGCTACGGTTATTAGAACAATTAGCCTTTCATGATACATGTGGATCAAACCAATTGAATGTATTGCAGTGTCCATGTTAAAATAATCTGTGAACCTCCACATCAATCTTCACTAGACTATTATTTTATTAGTTCTTGAAGAATTTTGACGACTTTGATGATGGTGAATACAGTGACGTCTACAATTAACTCTATCTTATAACCAAAGTATTTTAGGTTTATAAAACCAACTCTCTTTTCTAGAGAGGGTTAAATGATTGATTAGATGAAACAAATTTTGAATCTAAACATATAAAAATATAAAAGGATGGTACATCCCCTACTATTTATATAGGGTTTTATTGATAGTCTCTACTAATACAATAAGAAAAAATTAAAATAGCTTATTTAGGTAAAAAATAAAATAAAAAGTAAAATTTTAATAATCATATTCATGTATTCAAGCTTCTGTGATCCATAATGAATTAAGAAAAGTCTTTTGGTAGAAATCACATAAGAGAAATTTTTGGCCAAAAATTTCTCTTATGTGATTTCTACTGAAAGACTTTGCTTAATTAATTATGGATCATAGAAGCTTGAATACAGAAATAATTCAACCATGTTTATTTTAGTATTTTTAATATGACCAAAATTTCTCTTATGTGATTTCTACCGAAAGACTTTGCTTAATTCATTATGGATCACAGAAGCTTGAATACATAAATAATTCAATCATATTCATATTTTTATGATGGATAGTTTCTTCATTTGAACGTTTAAGGAACACGAATATGGATGAATGCTTACCAAATTAAAACAAAGATAGTCGAATTATTGTGTTCACTAGATGTCCACACATGATAGCCTTTAAAGTTGCACGAAAATGAGTTAATGTGAACCTTAACGTGTAGAAACTAATCTCTCCATTGCAGTGGTTGTTTAAATAGTGATGGAATGACTTTCATATAAACCCCCAATTCCTATAAACCCATGATTCTCCATTCCATGAAGTGCAATATACATTTTATTGGAAAAAAACAAATTCCAATAATTTCAGGTTAATAGAAAAATATAATAGAGTGAAAATAAATTCAATGAGGATAAAAAAATCCAAATAATTGGTATTCCCATAAAAATAGGGTGAAACATATCTTGATACTTGCAATTACCATAAAAATAGGGTGAATGAGAGAATGTAGTTTGAATTTTATTGGAAAAAAATAGATTCCAGCAATTTTGGGTTAATAGAAAAATATAATAGAGTGAAAATGAATTCCATGAGTAGAAACAAATCCAAATAACTGGCATTCCCATAAAAATATGATGAAATATATCTTGATACTTTCCATTACCATAAAAATAGGGCGAATGGGATAATGAAGTTTGAATTTTGCAAGGCGAAATAATTTTTTAAACTCTCTCCATCAAATTCCCATGGGATAATAGTTTACAACTATTTTTTTTTAAATAAATATTGGGTGATGCATATCCAAACCCTTATTTGTAAAAAATTCTCCCAACCAAAATAAATAACCCCCTAAGTTCGCCCATGGGCGAAATTTCGCCCCTAAAATTTTCTATGACAACTTCTCGTATCTGTGATCCGATAGAAAATGGCATCTACCCATGGTATTCATCCACCCATGGAATTTATCCATGGTATTATAAGTGGTATCCACACATGGTATTCATTCACTCATGGTATTGTATGTGACATCAACCCATGGTATTCATTCACCCATGGTATTTACCCACCCATGGAATTTACATGTGGTATTGTAATAAAAAAAATGATATAAGTAACAAGTCACATTTTGTAAAAGGATAGATTGTCCACCACAATGTAGCCGTTATAGTTATTATCTGCTTTAATAAAAAAAAAATGTGGTTTTGTTATCCTCTTTTCTTTTGACATTTCAGATTTTCAGACCTTGGGGGCCTCTCTCCCCAAAATCCATTTCAAAATTTTTTGGGTCTTGGGGGGCCTCCCCCCAAGATCTGGATCCGTGGTATCAGATTCAGGTTATAACTACATGGGAATGAGGGTTTGATGCATATTTCAGTTTCAATTTTTTGCAGAAATATTCAACAATCTTCATGATTTTTTTGGGCAGTGAGTTTTCATATCAGATATGAAAAATTTGGTGCAAAATATACAAAAAAATAACACATCTGGATTTATTTCAAAAAAATACCCAAATTAAAAAAAAAAATGCCGAATCGGAGATCGAATGAGGGAGATATCACTGATTTAAAATCAACTGTGTTGCAGAAATTTTTTTAACAACAAGTCGTGGATGATGACTCTCTTATCATTTTTGTAGTTTTTGTGCATAATTTCTAAAAAATGATTATAGATCCAAGTTTCTCTTGAAAAACCACCCAATTAAAAAAAAAAAAATGGTTGAATCAGAGTTCGGATGAGGGAGATATTGTTGATTTAAAATCAACTATTTTTTCAAAAATTTTGTGATGACAGAATAGTTGCAGCGTGAATATGAGTTTCCAGGGTGTCCATATAGAGATTTCAAACACATGGGAAGATCCAAAATGGTCATTATGTTTACAAAACCAAGTTATATTAAATATTTTGAGTTATATTGACTGAGTTATGTCCATTTAAATCTGGAGCATCATGTTGGGTTGTGTTATATTCTTTCCACATAGTTAACAGGGGGTTTGAGGGGTACTCGTAACCTCACTTTATGGGGTCCAGGGCAGCGCCTCGGAAAATTTTGGTTTTGGACCCTATGTTAGGTTGGGCAGACCCACCTATGGTTTTGTGCATGATTTTTCGCACATGTTTTTTTGGACGCGATGGTTTTCGGTCCATGTTTTGGACGCGATGGTTTTCGGTCCATGTATTGGATGCTTCGGCATGTATAAATATTTATTGTAACATTGAAAGGAACATAATGAAAAATCAAGCTGGTAGTCCCGGTTTTGGGATCCAATGGGAAATCTTTGTGTATACGTGTTTATGTGTTATGCTCTCGCATTTTTATTTTTCCTGTGATTTAGAATTCCTATGCAAGTAATTTCTGTACGGGGTTAAAACCTACATTTGGTATCAAAGCCAGGTTTTGGCTTCAAGGGGACGCCTTTGTTGCTGAGGGGTTTCGCTCGGGCCTGTGGTACACCCTATTCAGTGGGAGATCTGCGAGATCGATTCTGGTGGTGAAAGAAGATGGAAAGCAGTGGAAAGATAGAGATTGAGAAGTTCAATGGTCAGAGTTTTGAGTTGTGGAAACTCAAGATGGAGGATCTGTTGGTGGATAAAGATTAGTGGATCGCGGTAGATCGGGTACTAAACCAACGGGAGTGACCGATGAAGAATGGAAGAAGTTGGATCGGAAGGCAAAGAGCACAATACGATTGTGTGTCTCAGATTCAGTATTGTTGAATGTATCAGGGGAAGCTATGGCGAAGGCTCTGTAGGACAAGTTAGGGACTTTGTACCAATCTAAGTCTCTGGTGAATAAACTGTTCCTACGGAAAAAGATGTATAACCTGAGGATGAAAGATGGAGACTCGGTGACAGAGCATCTGAATGTGTTTAATACTATGGTAAGTCAATTATCATATGTTGATATTAAAATTTCAGATGAAGATAAGTGCATCAGTCTGTTGTGTTCTCTACTAGATTCGTGGGATAGTCTGGTTATTGCAATAGGTAGCAATGCAACTGCTTTGCAGTTTGATGAAATAGTCTCACCCTTGCTGACGGAGGAGATGAGACGGAAAAATATGGACAACCAGAATGGTGATGCCTTGTCTGTACGAGGTTATCCACACAACTTTAAAGGGTCACATTAACTCATTTTCGTGGTATCCACACATGGTATTCATTCACTCATGGTATTGTATGTGACATCAACCCATGGTATTCATTCACCCATGGTATTTACCCACCCATGGAATTTACATGTGGTATTGTAATAAAAAAAATGATATAAGTAACAAGTCACATTTTGTAAAAGGATAGATTGTCCACCACAATGTAGCCGTTATAGTTATTATCTGCTTTAATAAAAAAAAAATGTGGTTTTGTTATCCTCTTTTCTTTTGACATTTCAGATTTTCAGACCTTAGGGGCCTCTCTCCCCAAAATCCATTTCAATATTTTTTGGGTCTTGGGGGGCCTCCCCCCAAGATCTGGATCCGTGGTATCAGATTCAGGTTATAACTACATGGGAATGAGGGTTTGATGCATATTTCAGTTTCAATTTTTTGCAGAAATATTCAACAATCTTCATGATTTTTTTGGGCAGTGAGTTTTCATATCAGATATGAAAAATTTGGTGCAAAATATACAAAAAAATAACACATCTGGATTTATTTCAAAAAAATACCCAAATTTAAAAAAAAAATGCCGAATCGGAGATCGAATGAGGGAGATATCACTGATTTAAAATCAACTGTGTTGCAGAAATTTTTCTAACAAGTCGTGGATGATGACTCTCTTATCATTTTCGTAGTTTTGTGCATAATTTCTAAAAAATGATTATAGATCCAAGTTTCTCTTGAAAAACCACCCAATTAAAAAAAAAAAATGGTTGAATCAGAGTTCGGATGAGGGAGATATTGTTGATTTAAAATCAACTATTTTTTCAAAAATTTTGTGATGACAGAATAGTTGCAGCGCGAATATGAGTTTCCAGGGTGTCCATATAGAGATTTCAAACACATGGGAAGATCCAAAATGGTCATTATGTTTACAAAACCAAGTTATATTAAATATTTTGAGTTATATTGACTGAGTTATGTCCATTTAAATCTGGAGCATCATGTTGGGTTGTGTTATATTCTTTCCACATAGTTAACAGGGGGTTTGAGGGGTACCCGTAACCTCACTTTATGGGGTCCAGGGCAGCGCCCCGGAAAATTTTGGTTTTGGACCCTATGTTAGGTTGGGCAGACCCACCTATGGTTTTGTGCATGATTTTCGCACATGTTTTTTGGACGCGATGGTTTTTTGTCCATGGTTTTGGACACGATGGTTTTCGGTCCATGGTATTGGATGCTTCGGCATGTATAAATATGTATTGTAACATTGAAAGGAATATAATGAAAAATCAAGCTGGTAGTCCTGGTTTGGGGATCCAGTGGGAAATCTCTATGTATATGTGTTTTATGTGTTATTCTCTCGCATTTTTATTTTTCCTGTGATTTAGAATTCCTATGCAGGTAATTTCTGTACGGGGTTAAAACCTACATTTGGTATCAAAGCCAGGTTTTGGCTTCAAGGGGACGCCTTTGTTGCTGAGGGGTTTCGCTCGGGCCTGTGGTACACCCTATTCAGTGGGAGATCTGCGAGATCGATTCTAGTGGTGAAAGAAGATGGCAAGCAGTAGAAAGATAGAGATTGAGAAGTTCAATGGTCAGAGTTTTGAGTTGTGGAAACTCAAGATGGAGGATCTGTTAGTGGATAAAGACCAGTGGATCGCG
>APFE030403174.1:660-32086 GCA_000404065.3 Pinus taeda
ACATGAAAGATCTCGATGCTGCAAACTATATTTTGGGCATGGAAATTAAAAGAGATCGGGCAAAGAGGAAGCTCTGGTTAAACAAGAGGAAGTATGTCGAGACAATACTACAGAGGTTTCTTATGCAGGATAGTAAACCGGTGAAGGTTCCTATTCCTGTAGGTGTGAGGTTATCCGCTGAACAATGTCCCAAGACACAAGAAGAGGAAGAGAACATGTCCCGTGTTCCATATGCAAGTGTAGTCGGTAGCTTGATGTATGCCATGGTCTGTACTAGACTAGACATTGCACATGCAGTGGGAGTATTGAGCAGATTTATGTTAAAACCAGGGAAGGAGCACTGGACAGCAGTGAACCGGGTTTTCAGGTATTTTTGTGGCACTAGTGATTATGACTTGTGCTACCAAGGAAGACCAGGATTGGACAGAGTCTTGGATATCCATGGCTTTGTTGATGCAGACTGGGCTAGAGATCTGGATCAGAGAAGATCTACAAGTGGGTATGTGTTTAACCTATTTGGAGGTGCAGTCGGTTGGACGAGTAAGAAACAATCTACAGTGGCACTATCAACTACAGAGGCAGAATACGTGGCAACCACTCATGCAAGCAAGGAAGCAGTTTGGTTGCAGAGATTCTGTTCAAGTATGGGGTTAGTACACGGAGCTATAAGGAGAGACTGTGACATCCAAAGTGCAATTTTCTTGGCAAAGAACCCTGTTTATCATTCAAAGACAAAGCACATTGATGTTCAGTATCACTTTGTGAGGGATATGATAGAAGACAAAAAGGTGTTGTTGGTACAGGTGGACACTTTGAAGAATACTGCAGATGCATTGACAAAATATGTGAGCTCTGAGAAGTTCTCTTGGTGTAGAGAAATAATGGGCGTTTCAGGGCTGGAAAAATGACTAAGCTCTCCTGTGACCCCCTGTGGAAAGAAAACAACAAGTGGGAGATTGTTGGGTTGTGTTATATTCTTTCCATGACTAACCGACGTAGTGAACCGGGGGCTTAGAGGGGGGTGGGTAGCCCCCCTCTACGGGGTTCGGGGCAGTGCCCCGATAAATTTTTTTTTGGACCCTATATTAGGTTGGGCGAACCTACCTATGGTTTTCGGGCATGGTTTTGGACACGATGGTTTTAGGTCCATGGTATTGGATGCTTCGCATGTATAAATATGTATTGTAACATTGAAAGGAATATAATGAAAAATCAAGCTGGTAGTCTCGGTTTTGAGATCCAGTGGGAAATCTCTGTGTATATGTGTTTTATGTGTTATGCTCTCGCATTTTTACTTTTTCTTGTGATTTAGAATTCGTATACAGGTAATTTCTATACGGGGTTAAAACCTACACTTTATATCAGAAAATAATTATGCGAGTTAACAAAAGAAAATGATAAGGTTTCCGGGAGAGATATAGGAAAAATTGGGATACAATTGTTTCCTTTTGGTTGATTTTGCAGTAGGATAAAGGTTCTCCACTGCTCAATCTCATCCAAACAATAAGCCCTGTCGAAAAAGGATAAAATTTCTAAGGATAAGGTATATCCCCATTTTTCACTAAACACTCTATCCTTTGAGTTAGAAAGGTTACTCATAAACGAGTATGCACGTTCGATCTCTATCACCATGCTCTATAGATAGAATGGGTTCATAATCTGATGGAAGGAGATGCACCGCTATTTCGTGACTTAGCCTCCCTAGTTACTTTGACTAGTTGTGTCTTTAATAATGGTGAAAATGTCTTGTGAGTTGCGATAAATGATAATTAGGGAAGGAGGAACTATATGCTTCCTCGTCTAACTCGGTAGATATGGAGCCTTCTCAAACGCCTATATAAAAAGCGCTAATTTTACTGAGACTCCTATAGGCCGAGTGCTAAATAAATCAATGGATGAATAACTGAGGCAACGATCCTAAATATTTTGTTCCACTTTTAAGCTGGTGTTTAGTGCTTTCTCAATTAGAGAATTCATGATAAAATAGTTCGAATGGCAGCATTGCAACACTTTTTTGGATGTCCTTCTGGCTATTTCTTCTGATAATTTTTTCACTGGTACTTTTCACCGATTTGATGTCTAGACTTAACCTCGCCCTAATGTCGCTGGTACTCATTAACTTGGGAGTTCTAATTAAGTATGGCAACCCTGAAGATAAAAAAAAATGCTAGAGATTATATGGCACCATCTCCAATACCTTCTCTATTGATGTGAATGCAAACTTGACATTCACATTATGAATTTAATAATGATGAAAGGGCACAATGTAGTTCTTGTTTAGTCTCGAAATCTAACTAATGTTATTTCCCTTATTTTGGTGAAGAGTTTGCTTACAATGTGATACACATATAAGGAATGTGGCTATTCACAAAAATTCCCAGGTAAAGTAATTTCTATTTTCTAAGATTGCTTCTCCCTTTTAGGGAAGTTAGACAATTCCCCATTTATTTAGATCAATATTTCATTTTCCTTCACTCTGTTCATTCGACAACATTGTTATCCTTATGGGAAAGATATGCTAGTAGGGTACTAGGGTAATCAGGAATGGTTTATATATTTTTACTTCTACTTTATTTTTGGAGAAATAATTCTAATGTTAATGGAGAAATTATGTATGGAGGGAAAAACTATGTACACAAAAGCTATTCAAAATCTTAACTCTTGGGACATTACACTCTAGCTTTTCGAGGGCAACCTTTTCTACCTGACAGGAAATTTCTTCATACAATGACAGTAACATTACTATGGGTTAATTTTGATTCGGATTTAAATAGGAACGCAATAAAATACAGAGATAACCATAAATACAGATATGCAGTGGAAATAATACTTCATTTCATTACTGTAAAATACTGAAATATGCTTACAAACATAAATGGAAATAAACTAGCTGGGGTGATGGTAGCTTATCTCTGAGAAGAGATGTGGCGGCTACATGCCTCTGAACTTTGTTACAATGAGGTTCAAAGGCCTATTTATTGTTGAGAAAGAATGGAAAACCCTTAAAATTCCAAAACCTAACCCTAGGAGATGAAACGCCAAACTGTGGGCCCCGTTTGGGGTGAGTTGGAAAACCAACTTCCTCAGGTCGTGAATTGGTCATATTATCTCCATTTGATGCACATGATATCCCATTGGAAAGATATCTCTGAGGACTATGATGAAAAAGACGATTTTTGGACAGAAAAATCGCTGGCCTCAAAATTGCTCCAAAAGTTTAGGACCCGAAAAACATTGTTTAGGGCCTCAAAATGGCTCCGGAAGTTTAGGACCTGAAAAACTGCTAAAAATAGTAAGTTGTGCTATAATTAAGGAAACTAAAACAATTGAAAGAGATAGTTGTGGGGGTCCAAATGGTATAGGTGGGTGGAAGACAACATCCACTTGGATCATTCCGCCTCCCTTAGGAAGCAATGGTCCCCATTCTGTTGAGTTCCTCCCTGAGATGAGGAAGCTTCTGCTAAGCTGGGTCTTTAGTGAGCTGTTCTATAATCTTTGATGTGTACAAATATGGTTGGAAGCATGGTCAATGATGGTCCACATTGAACACTCGGTGCAAGCGAAGGAATGGATGAATGATGTGCTTCAAAGCATTGTTGCATGTAGCCTTGGTACTGGTGTAAGGACCATGTTGGAGTGGTTTGAGTTTCTGATGGGTTCTGGTAAGGCGTTCTCTCTGCAGATGTAACCAAACTTTGTCACCCACTTGAAACTTGTGTGGTACCCCTGTGGGTGAGGACAAGTTTTTCTTGTGCTCTGTCATGACCGTATCCCTTTGTTGCTGCTACTGCATGGAGGAACCCTTTGCGAGGGTCATGGATGTAGCAACAATCTTCCCCTTACTTTGGGAGCAAACCAGATAGAAAACAAATTTCCTAGTCTGGGAGATGAGCTTGTTGCCTTTTTTTTCATTGATCAAAGAGGTGGCGGTAGGTGGGGCTACCTCCGGTATCCTGTATAATGAATTATCCAAAGAAATACTCACAGCGCGAGGCCTTCACTCATATATAGCATGTCACCTCCACAAGTATGGCTGGCCTAATAGTACATCGCAAACATTCAGAGGTGTAACATCACACAATACCTCGTCTGTGAAGGGCTTGATGTTGTAGGCAAGGCGGCACTGCTGGTGAACTTTGAGATCTCGTCCTTCATGAAGCCACCTGATATTGTACAAGTGCGGGTGTGGTGTAGTCGGTAGGCCCAACCACTTCATGACCTCTTCTAAAATGAGGTTTTTTTGGCATCCACTGTCAACAATGAATTACAGCGGTGAACCCTTCACCCACATTTGCCAGTGGAAAAGGCGCTCCCCCTCCTCTGGGTCTTCAGGCTCATTCTTATGGATCTTGGCAGTGGCAACAGTCGCGTTGGGATCCACATCAATAATCTGCTTCCCTTTAACATTCCCCTTATCGGGCTCTAGTTCAGGGTCGGAACATGCATCTGGTTCAGTAGCCTTCAACTTGGCCACTAGCGACTGCTTGGTCTGACACTCACTTGTGTTATGAGTGGCACTCCTATGGAACTCACACCACTTTCTTGTATCCTTCTTTAGCTTCGTGGTGTTGTTCTTTTCTTGTGGTTTCGATGGGTTTCCTTGGGTCACCCTGCCTTGGCTTTGTCCTTTGGGCTTCGGATTTGCAGATCCAAAGTCTCGCTTCTTCTGTTTTAACTTTTGCTCGATTTTGGCAGCGTATCGGTATGATGTGCCGAGTGAGGAGACGTTCAAGAACTCCATCTCTTCCCGGATGTATCTGTGTAGGCAGCTGTGGTATTTGAGTACCAGATGAAGCTCAGAATCTTGGATACCCAACTGTGTGCGAAGGGTATGAAAAATGTTTGTGAACTCCAACATATCGTGGTCTCGTCCCTGTCGTAGTGTGGTCCATTTGATGTATTTGTCCTCATAGCTTTTGATAGGGTAGTAATGCTCCTTGACGGCATCTCGAAAGTCATTCCAAGTGGTTGCATCTGAAAATAGTGAGCGTGCACTTTCATCCTTCTGCTCGCAGTAGGTTTCCCACCAGTCCTTAACGTGGGGGGTTGCTTTGAGAAGAGCTAAAACAATCTTTTCTCGACTTGAAAATTCATGAACAGAAAAATATCCATCTAGCAGATTTAACCATTTATCTACGACATCAACATCTATTTGATCCTTGAAGATGGGGATTTAAAAATTAACTTGTACCGTAAACGGTGTGGCATTCCTAGAGTAGCTGTTGGAAGTCGATGCGTCGCCTCTGGGTAGCCGCTAAAGGATTTGCGCAAAGCTATCCATCATCGCGTTCCTTTGCCGCTTGAGGGATTCTTCGAGCAAGATTTTGATATGATCTCCTCCGCCCTCATCTTTCTTCTCATCCGCCATGGGAGGTCGTCGAGATTTTTGAGGTTGGTCTTGCAAAGGTTCGAGCGTTTCAAGCCCTAACTCCTTATATCCCGACCTCATTGGGGACATGCAAAGAAAAACAGAGAAAAAGTAGACCACTCTGATACCATTGATCCGGATTTAAACAGGAACACAATAAAATACAGATATAAACATAAAGACAGATATGCAGTGGCAATAATACTTCATTTCATTTCTGTAAAATACTGAAATATGCTTACAAATAGAAATCGAAATAAACTAGCTAGGGCAATGGTAGCTTATCTCTGAGAAGAGATGTGGTGGCTACATGCCTCTAAACTATGTTACAATGAGGCTCAAAGGCCTATTTATTGTTGAGAAACAATGGAAAACCCTTAACATTCCAAACCTAACCCTAGGAGATGAAACGCCAAACTATGGGCCTTGTTTGGGGTGAGTTGGACAGCCAACTTCCCGGGGTTGCGAATTGGTCATATTATCTCCGTTTGACGTGCATGATAGCCCATTGAAAAGATCTCTTCAAGCACTACGACAAAAAATATATTTTTTTGATCGAAAAATCACTGGGAGTAGATTTCCCAAAAAACGTCGTTTAGGGCCTCAAAATGGCTTCGGAAGTTTAGGACCCGAAAAACTACTAAAAATAGTAAATTGTGCTATAATTAAGAAAACTAAAAAAATTGAAAGAGAAAGTTGTGGGGATCCAAATGGGATAGGTGGGTGGCCACCAGCATCCACCTGGATCAAACTTACTCTCCTCTACTTTTGATTTTTAAGCGATGCTTTATGTCTTGCATTGTGTTTTGCGGCAGCAAATGACTGTAATAATTGAAGCAATAGGTAAATCGATGTCATATTCTTAGGCGATACCAATGGTAGATATTCATATCAAGATGGCAAGGTTATGCTTAAATAAAAAAAAAATTAGTATTCCCTTACAGTACTCATTCCTATTTAGCGTTCATTTTTAAGTGAAGTGGCAAAAATAGGGGAGGCAGTATATTAAGTTGTTTCTTTTTCGTAAATAAAACAATGGAAGGAGTAAAAAACAATGTTGGTACATGGGAAGACAGTTACAATTACATATGGTAAAGCATAATAGTACATATTATTTTAAATATTAATGGGTACAAGCAACCAAAATATTCATGTGTCTCTTACTACATCAAAGGGTAGAGTTAGTGGTTAGGAGCATAGTAGGTAGCTATTATTTCTTGGGCCATGGAGCTATCCTACTCATGGTAGCATCTTCATGGACCATTATGTAGAAGCATAAATACATATCTTCATATTGATTTATCAATTGAATGTATATGGATGTGTGAGACCTCTATTGAATCTGAACTTGATCATCATTATGTTAGTATGGAACCTAGTATGCTTCTAACACATAACTAGATAAATATTTATGTATGGGACCTTCTTGCAGGGGGAACAATATGGAATGATGCTTTAGTATTAAATCCTACATGGAAAAAGTTGTTTTGCATGAGAAAATAACTGCTCATTTGGAATTAGGTAGAAAATTCAAATCTTTATGTATACTGATTTCCGTTATATGAACAAAGGAAATTATCTACCCACAATTGCAGTTTATTTTGTTGGGTTGATTTTTTCATATTATGAGCATGGTTATGGATAAGAAACAATATGCGTAAACATGAAATATTATTAGCATGCATGAATTATTATGTACTTATCATAAGAAACAACAAAATGCTATGAGCATTTCTCATATTTAAAAATATTATATTTAAAACACATTGAAAGGGTTATTGGATTAACCAAGTAGGTATTAATTCCTACTGCTATATGAAAATCCTTATAATTGAATTATTAAGGCCTACTTAAGAACACACAAAACCATATGCCATAATAAATAAGTGGCTTAAAAGGATGAGGATAGATTGTGTTTAAATAAGTATAGTGGAGATCAATGCAATAGTATGTTGGTGTGTGATACTTGTGGTGTGAGACGTGTGATAATGGTGTGATCATCATCCACCCTCAAATGTCCCATAGCATAAAAATGTGTAGATGCATGGCTAAATAGAATCTCAATCATGCCTGAAAGGATGAGTGTATAATATTGGAAGTCCATGGTTGTATCATTGTTTTATTGTTGTGTAATGATACATATATCCATGTATTGTCATGGATTATTTTGTAGGTTGCTGGCATAGTCTGGTTGAGTGGTAATTAAGATAGACACATTTGTACAGTATTATAGACTTGTAAGAATATTGTATTTAGGAATTGATTGATGATAAAAGGTTCTTGATGTCATGCATGCATATAAGAAATAATCTTGAGTCTAAATCAAACTATACATGCATTGGCGGTTATGTGCCAATAATAAATAGGCAAAGTATGCATGACTATGTTTAAGAGTGAGGCTCAACAAGGAAATTGAAGGTTATTACTGTCATGAGAAAAAGAAAATAAAAAAATCTTATAACTAAATTGTTATAGCATGTTATGTGTCATAGTAAGTAAATGAGTTAAAATTATTTTTGTTGATTTTTTTTAAGATCGATAACAAGTAATGTACATAGGAGGAAGATATGATTACTTGAGTGACACACTTACATATGTTGCCTTCCTATGTGAAGTAATCACACTTTATCATAAAATTAGATTATGATAAAACTAGAAAAGAAATTTACCATGCTTATTTAAGAATATATGGTAATTGACTCTGGTCAAAGATTAAACTATCCTCATCATGTTATAGAAAACAAATTTTAAATGATACAATTTCTATGAAAATACTAGACCATGGTAAAGGTTTTCAAGAAATAGTGTTACGATGGTGAGAACAGGTTATAATACAGGACTATATAGCTATACAAGTTCCATTGGATCTTTTACGAAAGAAAAAGGGAAGAGCGAAGGAAGGGAAAACAGGAACCAATGAAATGCGCTTTCTTTAATATTCGGAGATGAAGGAAAAATACCTTTTGTTGATACTCTTAGAGTAAAACACTTTGCATCTGATACGATTCAATTATTTTATGTTCCCGTCGAATCGATATCAAATGATCTTTCGTCAAATTGATTTTCGACGGAATAAGGAACACATATCAAGAAAAATTGTAACCATAGAATACGACCCTAATAGAAGTGCATACATTTGCAAGGTGCATTACAAGAATGGCAATAAGATGTATATTCTGCATCCCAGAAGGGCTCCTCCTTACTTTACAGTAGGTAATATGGGGAGTAATCCGTGGAATTAAAAAAAAAAAAAAAAAGATTCTGACCCAATATTATGAATTAACAGGGGCTAGTGTATTTCCAATAAATCTCTAGCTTTTCATTCACATTAATCCTTTGGCTATTGCATCTAGTTAAAATGTTATTTGTTCTACGATTGGAAGGAAGTATGATTAAGGGGGAACTTAACTTTAACAGATTTCTAGGACATATGCATCTTTCAAAGGATCTGCATAATGGAACCTATAAGTATCCTTGATTACAAACCATAGTAATTGATGAAGTAGCACAAATGGTATGGAGCACTCGGTCAATTAAATGGTATCTAACAATATATTTAAATAGAGTGATATCATATAAATTGAAATTCATAATTTGTACCAAGAAATTTTGAGAGGTTCTCTTATTGGATTGCATTGATAAGCTGTCTGGACAACATAAGAAATGTTGCATCATTCAAACAGGAATTCATAAAATAGATAACTCATATTTTGGTTAAGGGTGATTTAATGTTAAATAGGATCTGACATGTAACCACCGTGAGATCATAAACACTTACAACTAAAATGGAATGTATGATTGGAAGTAGTAAAAAAAATTCACGTATAATTACACTAAATTATGCATGGCCAAGAAGTTGGTGAGGCATAAAAAGGGCAATAGTAAATCATATAAGATGAATTAATTAATATTGAAGTATGATATGATGAATATTAAACTTCAAAAGCTATGAGTTAATAGTCTGCTTTAGAACATTAAGAAAAAGGTATGAATAAGATGAAAGGATGCATGAATACTATTAGTGTTAGTCTTTGCAGCCTTCCGCCAGTGATCAAATATGCTCTTATAAAGTGGTCTTGGGGTGTCAAAGTCAAATTTTCATCATTTCAGTGAGTCTTCATGAGAAATTTGCTGATTAGGTATTAGGGCTAGGATTGTTTTCACTCCTTCTAAAGTTTTCCAAGTATTGGTCCATGTCACCATTCAGGTGAGTGTACCATAATCCAAAGAGTTGTCATCATTATTCAAGGTTCCAATGGGTCATTTTACACCTTGTTTGTGCTTTAGTTGTGCCTAGGTAAGGCTCATTTCCCTCTCCTAGGGTTTTGAAGGTACTTTTTCTTGGATGGTAAAATCATCATACAAACTTGTATCCTAATGCTCATACACCTTTCCCTATCCTTAATATACCTTCTTAAACACTTCCCATCACTCATATCCCTCAAAATCATAATTTTCTAGAAACCCTAGCCTATTGTTATGCTTTTGACACTTTTCTAGACTAGGCCTGCGTTTTTCCCTTTTGGACCCCTTCCCCTCACTCAATCATTAAAATTACACTTTCCCTTGCTTCTTAACATCCCTCCCTACTTCCAAAACTTTTCTGAAGGATTTAGAAGCCCCTCATCCCCTTCATTTCCCTTCATTTCTACAAATCCCCTGTTCCACACATCGGGATAGGTTTTATTAAAATGATGTTTTTGAGCAAGATAAGATGAATTTGACAAATGTGAGAGGTTTTTGTCCATCATAGACCCAAGAAAAAAAAACCTTCAGTTTGTACACAGATCTCATGGTTTGGGAGAAATGTACAAAACATCATTTGCCTCAGGAGAGTTGATGCACTTCTGGGGTGACCTCGGGAAAATCAAATTTTCTCCTAGCTAGAGTGATGAAATGAATTGATTGATGAGTCAAATAATAACTAGACACATAGGCCTTTCTAATGAGCTCACATGAGATTAGTTTGGAATTGAGGAAAACCTCCCAAATTTGTCTTGAAAGTGGTGGTACGCACTCCCTTCAAGCTCTGCACATTTGACCAGTGTTGGGAGATTGGTCTTTTGATAGGGAAAATGAACACGAAAGTGAAAAATTCAAGATATTCTAGAAACTAGACTCAACAAAATTTCCAACGTGATATCCCGTTCCTAATTTGGAGATTGGGAAGGTAGTCAAAATTTCGCTTCATGTGTTAGCATTTTCTGTCATTTTCAAGCAATTTTTCTATCAATCTACTAGCCTAACGCATAGCGCCTAGGTCATTGTGCACTTTTTTGGGGCACATTTTGGAGAAACGGGAACCATCATTGGATTCAGAAGGAAATGTACATTTAGAAAATCCATGTTTCTAGCTGAGAAAGTCAGTTTTCCTAGGTTAAAAGGCCAAAAAACCACCAAAATTTCATGTTTTGACTTGTTTTTGGAGCCTAGCACTGAGCGTTTGAGCAGTCTTGGGAGATTTCAATTTTGGAGGGGAAAATGAAGGTCAAATTCGACAATAAGGGCATATTTGGAATGTCGACAGGACAAGATTTTTAATGAGCTATTATGATCCAAATTTGGTGGTCAGGAAGGCAGTCAAAATTTAGCCGGAAGTTGGCACTACACACTCTCTTCAGGCACTGTGCGTTTGACACTAGCACTACGCACTTGATAGATTGCTCAATTTTTAATTGTTTCTTCAATAATTTGCTTTCATATTGGGTATTTTGATCTTTTTACTGATTTAATTTAAAATCATGATGTAATTAATATTAATTTTGGTTATCTAGGGTAGACACATCAGGTAAATAGCCAAGGTGGCATGTAATGAATCAGTTTCCTTCACCTTAGGGATGAGTCAGTTTGACCTCTATAAACTTTAGCTTTCAGATCAATTTGTTTTGTAATGACTCCTCCTCTCACGGATTTGACCTGTGAGGCTAGGATGAGCTATTTTGATGCCTATATTATGTATTTTCTTAGACATTTGTTGATGTTGGACTCAGCTGGATGCTCAGCACTTGATTGTACATCTCTTATAAGCAGTTTTGGTAGGCCATTAATGAGAATTGTAGCTATTTTTATGGCATCCTTGTGGTATGGAGTTATAGCATATATTTTCCTCATGTGATCATTTTTTTACATGTTTTATGTATGCTCTCAATCAGCTAAATGCTTCTAGTTGAATGTTTTCAAGTAAGATAAGTAGAATCCATTGTATTTGATGCTCTACCTTGGGAAAACACTCCATGTTTCACGTTTTTATAATATTTCAGAAGAACCCATGATCTTCACATTCCCTCCTTATCTCCTCACGGATCAAAACACTTCACATCATCAAGCTTAAAAATGCTATAACCTATGCCTTCCTTGCCCCATAGAACATACTGCAATTCTGACCTAATTCCCTAGACCTAAACTCCCTAGCTCCTCCCGATCTAGCAAAACACCTACAAACTCAACCAAAGCTCCCGTGCTACTATACCTTTCCTAAAATCCTAACCTGATATAGTCATCTCGACTGAGATCCTAAAGGAGAGAGCCCTCTCTCGGCCTTGTAGGGCTAGCTATAAGGCTAATCTTGGTTTGTGGTGTTAGAGTCGATCTGGTTGAGTCCTTCGTCAGGGATAAAAACTCTTTATGCATTTCATGATTAGGTGTCCCGCTCCACTCTTCCAGTTTTATTTTCACTAGAGACATGCCATGATCTGATGGAGCAAGTCTTGCTAAGTCATTTTCGCTCATGTCTCGCCCTTGTTGGTTCAGGTCTTGGTCCATAATCACTGAAATTCATGATAGTCAAGGTCTGGTCATATTACAGGACAAAGTCATTTTTTATGATTGTGTCTAGGAAACCTTCAAATTGGTCTGTGAAAAAACATGTCTAGAACAAGCCATGCAAGCCAGGGGAAGACCTTATATAGTTATGGTCCAGAAAGCTTCATCATCAGCTGAACAGACATCGACTCTTCTTCAAAACTCTGTTTTGAAGAAAAGTCAAACAAGGTCACTTATGACAAAATTTTCCAAAAATGCACAAGTTGATTTTTTAGATGCAGTCATGGTTTCTATGGCCAAATGCCCAGTCACACAGTCCCCACAAAGAAATTCCGAAAATCCCATCATGAGAGCCAAAATTTTAGAGAAAAATGAAAATCAGGGTGTTTTAAAATCAATGAATAAAGTGCAAAACACAAACATTTGAAAGTGGGTTTTCAAGGAAGAAAAAATCAAACCCATCTCCTTCAAGGCTATAAATAGATGTTTTGCCCAAATCAAAGCCATTGTGCTCTTGCAAGTCTTGGAGAAAGAATTTCAAAGGTGAGAAATCAAAATCATGAGCGTTTGAGGGAGTGAGAGTTGGATTTCAACGGTGCAGTGCATACACCAAGGAGCGCGGCGCACACGCAGCCAGCCCACAGTGGGAAAGCTAAAGGGGTGTGACACACACCCACTGTGTGGTGCACTGGGCTTGGTGCGTGATGCACACATCCTGGGGCATAAAAAATTGCCAAACCACTTCAAGTCTTGGTGAAGACTAGCAAAACAAGAGGTAGGCCCTGTGGACACCTCTTCTCCATCAATTTTGTCATTGATATGGTGTTTATGATATGTTTAAATGTCACCCAAAAGCATAAGGCCTAACATATAAAAAAAAAAAATCACCAAGAAAACGATGGTTGGGGTTGTAAAAATGTGATGATAGCACCAAGGTTTCACTCCACTCCCCTTGTCCCCTCACTCATCATCTTTCTCATCTCCCCTTGACCATTTTTCCTAACAACCCCACCCAAAAACCAGTAAATACCCCTTTCGCCTATCCCTGCAAGCAATTCATGGTGAAATTCTGAGCGCGCGGCGCACACACAAGGAGGCGCAACGCACTCATTATGCACGGCGCACTGGGAGCCGGTTCACAATGTAAAAATGCCACTGGCGCGACGCACTCAGAGCGCACGGCGCACTGGCCAATGCGCACGACATATAGAGATGTAAAGCCTAGAAAACTACCAATTTGCCTAAAATTTTGTGAAGGCCTATCAAATTTGAGAGGTATACCAACTACCTTCACTCTTAGCACTAAACTTGAGAAGAATACCATGATATTGATGAGTATAAATCTAATGCCAAAGTTTTTCTTAGTAAACAAAAGAAGACACTAAGAAATCAGGCTCCTAGGGTTTTTGCTACAGTAACGGTGTTGTCAAAGTATTCTCCTACCCTACCCCTATCACCATTTTCCCTCCATCATTTTCCCCTTATCATCACCCTAACACCACTATAATCATATTCCTTTCCCCCGTCCTCCTATGACTCAAAAAAAACCCAAACCCTACCAAAATAAATTCAAACCCTACCCCATCAATACCATACCCAAAAAATGCTCCCAAATCCCTAATAAGTTTCTCCTTTAAACCCCTATTCCTCATTCATCATTCCCCTCCTAACACTCCCTATTTTATTGTCCCCTTGGTGACAGATTCTCAGAGCATCTATCAGTTTCATTAGATTCAGAGGGCATCATAAAACTCAGGGTACAAGCAGCAGTAATGGCATCAGAAAATTCATCAGGGTATGAGGAGGGGACCCACTGTGGCACATCTTCAGGAGAGAGGACCCATAGGAGACATCACCGGAGTGGCAGACATCTTAGAGATGAGCCAAACACCCTCACTGAGCTGCAGGCATGCCCGCTCACCATGTCTTGTTTCCAACACTTGGCATGTTATGAATTTTGTCAAAGGGTGGCAAATGTCAAAGTCCATCATGAGTTGGCCCGCCTTTTTGCACTTCATCTACAGAGAGGTCAATCCGTCCTGGCGGGGGTCACTTTCACCTTGGCA
This sequence comes from Pinus taeda, assembly GCA_000404065.3. Taxonomy (NCBI): domain Eukaryota; kingdom Viridiplantae; phylum Streptophyta; class Pinopsida; order Pinales; family Pinaceae; genus Pinus; species Pinus taeda. The sequence continues at coordinate 14,857 of APFE030403174.1, forward strand.
ACAGAAACTATATCAGTGGCAACAAGAATACCGAACATTGGAGAGCAGTGGCATAACAAAAATAAGGTGGAGAGGCATCATTATGAGCCTTACATCAAGAACAACTACTTGAGCCAGCTCACCAGAGTTTTTCCATTCATATTTTTGAGAGATGAGTATGCCCCACTCATGAGATTGATCATGAAGTATTTCAGTTGCGAGGGGAGGTTTTCACGCCTCTATGCATATCACATCAGGTTGCTCATGCACTTCAATCAGCTGCGGATTATGAACCTCCCATTTTTCATTTGCAACAACATTGAGAAGGTGAAAAACTTCATACGGCACAAGACCCCTCGACAGCAGCTAAACAATGTCTATCATTTTACTCTCATCCGGGTTTTGGTGGACCATCAGTTAGGATTGTAGGGTATTACTTGGGAGGACTTCATCTCCCGTGATTTCTTTAGTGCTCCACCGGTGGTACCAGAGAAAGAGCATGAGGTGGGGGGTCCTTCACATCAGTTTGAGCACCATGAGACTGCCACCATGCCAGTATACATCACATACCAGAATGGCAGTAGACCGTTGTTCGCGACAGCAAAGCGAGTGTTATCTCCACTCGGGGTGGAAGGGGCCTCGCTTCCAACATCAGCACCATAGGAGCAGGGTAAGGGTAAGGAGCTAGTGCAGGAGGAGGGGCCATTAGGTGCACAAGAGATTGGTGTCATCCTCATTCCAGATGAAGATACAAAGGTAGAGAATGCCAAACTTAGGATGATCATTCGGGAGCTGGACACAGAAATCAAAGACTTGATAGTCAATTTCAAGAGGGCCAGATGGGTCATCAAGTATCTAGAGTAGAGAAAAAAATAGCTTGAGGACCAACAGATGATCATGGAGCTGCAAAGCATTCGTGAAAATCGACAAGCTGTCTAGCAGAGAGGGATCAATCTCACTACCTTGGAGCAAGAGATCAACAACGACTCTGAGTCTTTGTTGGGGTGGGTCAATATACACTTGGAGTAGTGGTTGGATAAAGTTAACAGGGAGAAAGACATGCTGATGTGCATGACTCATCACTACCAGGCCCGAAACATGAGCTCCAAAGCAAGAATCAGGAGCCTAAAGGCAAAATTGAGCAAAGTGAAAAAGGAGGCAAAGGAGGCAAAGGAGCAATATCAGCTTCGAATCTTGGCTGAGGCTTCCTTAGCACACCATAGCACCTCATAGGGAATCTCCAGCCAAAATTTCAAAAAAATTGGGCAAATTCTGGTCACAAACAAATTTTTGGGCAAAAAACAGGGATTTTCTCCCTGTGCGCCGCGCCACTGGCGCGACGCTAAAATTCTAGAGCTCCAAATGAGGAATCGTTTGCATTTTTGGATTCAACCTTGAAAATCATGACTACTGGTGTACGAACAAGAAATTTGGGCTAGGTATGAGTCTCCAAAAGGTCAAAAAACACCCAAAAATGGCCTCTCTGCCACGTTTTTGACACACACGAAGCAGTCTTGGGAGAATAAAGATTTGGAGGGGAACATGAGCACCAAATTCAAAATTAAAATGGGGTTAGAAGGTAGACAGGATAGGCTTTCCAACAAACCCACTTGGGGACATTTTGGACACCTGCAAGTGCCCCAAAACAGGCCCCAAAGTAGTGTAATGCACAGAGAAAATAGCGCGGTGCACAAAGGAAAAATTGCCAATTTGCTTCTCTTTCGCGAAATTTCGGTTCGTGACTTCTCCAAGAGGGCCCGGTCATCTACACTTCGGTTTTTTGGAATCAATGGTGGCATTTAAAGAGTTTTTTTCTCCATATTGGCTTCTTTCCAAGTGGCGAAGGAAGGCAAATGGTCACCCCAAAGCCAAATGTCATATTTGCAGCGCTGCACCTGCAGTTGATGGTTGGCTCTCCATCTCCATTTCGAAATGATTTGAGTAACTTCCCAACCCCTGGGCATTCTATCTCTTCCTCACACATTCTATATATTGTATGCGAGTTATTTGCAAAAGGTGGGTTGGCTTGTAACTTCTGGGAGACTGTGGGAAAGAAACTTTGTTTCTGCACTGTATATTTTTATAGAGAATTAATGAAAGGCAGCGGATCTATTTCATGAGATTCTTGTGGTTGTGAGTGTAGAAAGTGTGTCTCTTATTTTTCATATGTATCTTTTTATGTGTCATAGTTCATTTCGCATTCATTTCTGGTGAAGGTTTTCGAGTGAGATCAAGTAGAATTCAATTGTATTGCTCTACCTGTGGGAAAATTTCATGTGCAGTGTTTCATTCTTCTGTTGAAAAGGATTCATGTTGTCCATTCCCTTTTCACCTTCTTAATCAATCTCTCCATTCCTTTGTTATGTTCCATAGTTTCCTTTCGTATTCATTTCTCGTGAAATTTTTCGAGTGAGATTAGGTAGAATTCAATTTTATTGCTCTACCTGTGGGAAAAATTCATATACAATGTTCATTCTTCTGTTGAAAAGGATTCATGTCACCCATGCCCTTTTCACCTTCTTAATCGATATTTCCATTCCGCCATATCTTAAAAATAAATTGCTATGCTTTTAGCCTACCTTTCCTCACGAAATAATATGTGCCTTCATGTTTTAAGTTTTCTATTCAGTAAGGTCCAATCGTCCCATAACATCGCAGAAACACAGTCATTCACAAAATCACTCATTATTTTCATTTCCACTTACTAGCCTAAGATAAATAGTTCATCTGAAAGTCATCTCAGTCCTTTTCGTTTCATTTATTCACTGAGTGTGACCCAGAGAGTGCCCTGTCCTGTCCTAGTAGGGCTAGCTACCAGACTGAGTGTGGTTTGTGGTTACCCTGAATTTTGCCTTCCCTCAGCCTGAGGTGGATTTAGGTGCTAACATGTGGTTACCTTGGAAGTTGCCTCCCTTTAGCTTGAGGTAAATCTAGGTGATAACAAAGTGGTGACCACAATGGGGAAGAGTGACACATCTTATCTGGGGAAAATCATCAAAGTTCAGATTTGATTGTTGATGGTGAACAACAGTCAGATGCATGCGATGGATGAAATCATTCACCTAGCGACTCCACTGTCGAAAAATCCCAAGGTTCGTAATTTTTATGGCAACTCCACTCTTCAAGAACTAGTAGCTTGAAGAATTTCTTAGTGAATTCATCGTTATCAAAATGGATTCGTTTGCTCAAAGGTATGCTCCCATTAGCCAAGATCACGTTCCAGGTTTCCCAAATAAAATTCTTGACGTAGATTGGAAAAGGAATTTGCCTACGTTTAAATATGATGATAGGAATGATGCTGCTTTACATCTGGTTAGATTTCACATGCATATTCGCAAGTTGAAGATTGATTTTCCTAAAGACTGCTTGATGAAGATATTCATGGCCACTCTGGAAGGTGAAGCCCGATCTTGGTATGAAAATCTGCCACCTGCTTCTATTTATTGTTTAAAGGATTTTCATACCATGTTCCTTGAATGGTATAAAGAATCTTATCCATCCTTAGTATTAGTTCAGAACTATTGCAAACATGTTTATAGTTTTATTGAAAATATTGAGAAAGTTTATGAAGATGATGACTTCATGGATGATGAGATCATGGAAACCCTATATGAAAATCCATTTCAGTAGCATAAAGAGAGCTTAGAGGATACTTATCAAGATGCTCAAGAAAATTTATAGTAGGTTCAACATCTTAGTACAATTGAAAATGATGGAATACAAGGTATTATTTCAGATCTGCTCATAGTAGAGGACAGTATGCAGGGAAACCAACTTCCAATTTCAGAGTGTGATAAAGTCAAGTTGGCTATTTTAGATCTAGATTCATATCATGATGATGAAGAGTACGTTGTTCTGAATCCCATGAAGGAGAGCTCTGTTGTTGAGATCACCTTGAATGAAGAAAACAAAGTTATCAACACAGTTGTTCTCATTTCATTGGAACAAAGCCTTGATGAGGAGGTAATCTAGTCCTTTTATGAAAAATAATGATGGCACCCAGCCCAACACTTATATAAAACTATAATATGGTGATGATTTGTTATGCTTGAAAAACGTATGGGAAGGATTTTGTAATATTTGCGTGGTTGATTAAATCATACAGTAAAGTTATCACATGAATGAAATGCAAATGGATATTTTGGCATTCGGTTGCTGTGGCATTCAATGAGGTAGTAATGAGAAGTACTTGCCTTGGTGTTTGCGCTTCCCGCTCATTCCTAGGCTCATTCCCTTTGTTTGTTAGCTCTCCCAGTTTTTCGCTATAGTTCACTGAGGGTTTGCTCTCCGGATTCTACAAGGCTCAATAGGAAGTTATGCTGTAAGTCGTGGGCGTCTCTAGTTGTTTGTCACTATGTTTGTGCTGGTATTTGCTCCTTGGTTTGTGGACTATTCTATTTTGTCCAATGGTGGCTTGGATAAGTCCTCTGTTGAGCTTCAACTTCTCTCTGTCGTGGTTTCAACAAGATGCTTTATATAAACTCTTCTACTGATATTCTTATTCTGGTTGGAATTTCAACGTTTGCTCATTTCCAGGTTGGCTCAATGGCTTCCTTCAGCTTTCGGCATGATACATAGGTATTTACTTTGTCTCTGCTTTCAACTATTGAAATTTCCTTCCTCAATTGCTAACCCTGCTTGCTCCTTATTCACCACAGTCAATCGATACTGTTGTTGGAATGCCTGTCTACGACGCCATTGCAAACTCTGAGGTAATGGTTTATAGTTTTTGATAATTCGGTCTTTTTCTTCCCCGTGCTATATTTCTGTTCCTATCCTGATGTATTGGCTAACACTCGGTAACGTTGGTTCTACAGGTGCTAAGAGTTGCAGAGGGAGCGTTTGGCAATACTCATCTCGGTTTTATTTGGTAGGCTCTGCCTCTTCTCAATTCTTTTTAGTTATTTGTCCGGGGCTTTTAACTCTATCTTCTAATTATATGGGTTGTCTAACACTCTTGTTGTATAGTCCTCTATGAGCATTGCTCTATTATTCCGGAACTCTGGTTTCCTCTGGGTCTTGGCCGCTATCTTTGGTTTGTAACTGTAATGCTCCTCCAAACCCTCACCTAGGGTTTCAACATTCCCAGTCTATACGTTTTCTACTGTATTTTTATATCATAGTCGAAACCCTCTTCCAGGGTTTATGGTCTAGGGTTGGGCATTGATGGTTTTATATGTATACAATCCAGTTCTAGGGTTCTATTACACGGGTCTTTGCAATTCTGGAAAGGAGAACAATTCAGAATGATGTAATAATATGAAATTTAATTTACCTAGGCTTGTCCATGACTTGGTTTCTCCAGTCTCGTCATTGGAACTACTGTTACATATCTTTGATTTGCAAGTTGAAATATAATGTGTTACTTTGCCGAGTTTTGTGAACGTGCTGATACTTTTATAAGATTGTCTTCAAAATAGTATTCTGTAACTTTCGTTCAGACTTGATTTCCTGGCCCGTAAAAAGTCTGGTTGTGCTACTCCTTGTTTTGTCTTCGTTCACTGTTACAAAAATGCTACAAACCCTCGTGCTGCCTCTGTTCCTTAATATTGTTAAATGAACTGGTTACTCCTCTTAGGAAACATAAAGGAAAATGATTATTTTACAAGATCTGTAGTTAGTAGGCTAGATGCTCAAACTTCTTTCAATCGAAATTTAATAAGTTATAGTAGACACACAGATGGACAGCAATATTGATTTCTCTATTGTTACTTTTTTTATTTCAGTGCAAGTGGTCTTGAACTGAGCCCCTCCATACTTTCATCCTGTTACATTTATAGCTTTTTTGTTCCAATTAATGAAACTGTACAGTTGCTTTTCAGCTAAACATTGACAGTTATTTAGTCGTTATTCATTCGTTCCATATTATGATAGGATTTTCTTTTCAAATACATTGTCCTTTCCCTTTTCAAGTAAAAGAATAATTATGACTTGTTGACAACAGACAAAAACATGTTCCTAACTGTTCAACTACCCTTAACTAAGTAAAAGAAAGTAAAGGTAAAAGACCTACCTAGTTTCCTGTCAACCAACATAAGGACTAATAAAATTCAATTCAATTTTTTTGTGACCTGGCAGAGACCGACACCTGGTCATGGTGCCTGAGTTGGTTGCTCCTGCATCAAGCTCCTAGGCTAAAGAAAATCATGACTCCGGTCCATGAGCTTCTCAACTGAAGAACCTGTCTAGTCAATCTGCCTGGCATCAAGCCACAAACTGTCCTCAATAGGACGTTTCTTCCACCTAACCAGGTATTGGAGATATTCCTTCTGCCGAGTTCGTTTGGCCACCTGAGTATTGAGAATGTACTCAATCTCAGGAGGCTAAATGTAAGGCATCTGTCTCATCCAAGCTTCTCCTCCTTCCTGGGTATTCCGTGTAGGTTGCGTGGTTCCATATTCTTCCTTCTCCTCTGTGTTAGCCATGTAGGGAAACAGGTCTGCTACATTAAACATAGGTGAAATGGCTATTCTAGGTGGCAACTGGATTTGATAGGCATTCGCTGAAAATTTCTGAAGGACTTTGCAGGGTCCTATCTTCTTGTACTTCAGTTTATTATATGTACCTTTAGGAAAGCATTCCTTGCACAAATGCATGAGGACTTCGTCTCCAACATTAAATTGTGCTTCCCTTCCCTTCAAACCTGCTTGCCGTTTATATTTTAGGCTACTGTGCTATAACTTGATTTTCACCTGTTTATGCAAATCCCTTATTGCGTTAACGAAATCTTCTCCAATTAAGCTACACCTTTCTTGCAGTCCAATATCCCATAGTTCATGCACTCTACGAGGATGCATGTTGTGCAGGATCTGAAAAGGGTTGAAACCTGTGTTGCGGTTAGGCAAATCATTGTCAATGAATTCTGCCTATGCCAGCACTCGATCCCACATCCACGAATTCTCTCCCACTAGACTTCGTAGCAGATTCTCTAAACTCTTGTTTACAACTTCTGTTTTTCCGTCCATTTGCAGATGATAAGTAGAATTGTAACTCAGTTATGTATCCATTTTCATCCACATGGTACGCCAAAAGTATCCTGTGAACTTCACATCCCTGTCTAACAGAATGGATTTAGGCAACCCATGTAACCTGACAATCTCATTGAAAAACAAGCGGGCCACGTGGGTGGTATCACTGATTTTCCTACAAGGGATGAAATGCACCATTTTCGAGAACCGGTCCACCACCACCATCACTGAGTTGTACCCTCTCTGTGTCTTAGGTAGATATAGGATGAAGTCCAAGCTGACTGAATCCCACGGTCTACCTGGAACAGGTAACGGTGTGTACAGTCCCGTGTTTTGACTGTGACCCTTCTCCAACTGGCTTTCTTTGCATCTCGCCATGAATCGCCACACATCCCTCTACATCTTTGGCCAAAATTAGAAATGTCTTAGCTACTCAAGTGTCTTTTCCACGCTGAAATGTCTGGCCAAACCTCTACTATGCTTCTCTCGAATAATATTCTCCCTCATCGAGCAGTCAGGTATGCACAACTGTCCTCCCTTAAACAACAACTTATCCTGTAGGTTGTAATCCAACCAAGGGTTGTTATCTCTCACTAAGGGATTCTGGCATGCCTCATAGGCCTCCTTAAAATCTGCATCAATCTAGTATAAATCTCGTAAGTGCTCAAAACCCAACACTTGCACAGTGGTTTCCTGCAGAAGTAGATCTTTCCTACTTAATGCATCTGCCACTTTATTTGCTTGCTCGCTAAAATGTTTCAATATGAAATCGAAACTCTGCAGATACTCCACCCATTTGGCATGTTTGTGGTTCAACTTGTGCTACTGCATTACATATTGTAGTGCAGAATTATCTAAGAACAACACGAATTCGTTTCCCAACAGATAATGCGTCCAGTGTTTTAATGCCTGTATAACAACATAGAGTTCCTTATCATATGATGAATATTTTTTTCCACTTTCATTCAGCTTTTCACTGAAAAATGCTACATTCTTATCCTCCTACCTAAGTACAGCTCCAATTGTTGTCCTGCTAGCATCACAACGAACCTGAAATAACTTCTGGAAATCTGGTAATCTCAGATCGACCTCTCAGTAATCTTCTTATTTAACAACTGGAAACTTCTTTCTGCTACATCTGTCCATTGAAAAGGCTAACTGGTCTTTTTAATGGTGTCCAACATTGGTGCACAAATTTTGCTGAAATTCTTTATGAATTTTCTGTAAAAGCTCGCTAATCTGTGAAAGCTACGTACCTCAAACAAATTTTTTGGAGATGGCCAATTCACTATCGCTGCCACCTTCTCTGGATCCATATTCAGTTCATTCTCTACTATTACAAACCCTAAATAAATCGATTCCTTCTACAGGAAACTACATTTCTTCAAAGTTATTAGCAGTTTATTCTACTGTAATTTCTCAAGCACCTTACGAACATGTTGAAGGTGTTCTTCCCTTGTCCTGCTGAAAATAAGTATGTCATCCAAATAAACGATCACAAACTTCCCAATTTACTCCTTCAGCATCACATTCATTAACCTCATGAATGTGCTGGGCACATTACTTAGCCCAAATGGCATGACTAGCCATTCGTACAGGCCCTCATTCGTCTTAAAGGTTTTCTTCCATTCGTACCCCTCTCGTATCTGAATTTGATGGTACCTGATCTTCAAGTCTATCTTAGAGAAATACGCTGCTCTGCTTAAAAAATCCATCATATCATCCATCTCCAGTAGCGGAAACCTGTACCGAATGGTGAGCTTGTTGATGGCCCTTGAGTCAGTGCACATCCACCACTCTCCTCCCTCCTTGGGAGTGAGGAGTATTGGAATAGCACAAGGGCTTAAAATTTCCCTTATTAGTCCCTTGTCCAACAGCTCTTGCACCTGCTTCCTAATTTCGTCATTGTCTTTGGGGCTCATTCGGTATGCAGCTTTGTTCGGAAAACTAGCTCCGGGTATGAAGTCAATATGATGACTGATGCTTCTTTTGGGGGGTAACTTATCTGGAAAATCATCTACAACTATATCTGTAAACTCCTGCAACATCTCCTGGATTTCCATAGGTAAATCTGATATCTTCGTATGCAATAACATTGTCCTTTCTCTCTTCACCACTGCGTAGCCTATCTCACTATCCTCAAACTTGTCTCATAAACTATTTCCCACTAACCAATAATTCCCTTGGTTCACTTGTCCCTGTTGTCCCTTCTTCCTTAATGGGTACAAGCGTATGCTTGATTCCATCCTTAACAAATTTATAACAGTTTGTCAATCCATCGTGTAACACTTTTCTGTCGTACTTCCAAGGTCTGCCCAGTAGTCTGTGACATACATCCATTGGCATGATGTCACAAAAAACTTTGTCATTGTATCTGCCTATTTGAAACTCCACCTCGCACTGCTCATCTACCAGTAACTAATGGCCCCTTTACAGCCATGAAACTCTGTAGGGATTGCAGTGTTTCAAACGCTTCAACTTGAGATTTTTTACCATCTCTGTGGACACTAAATTATTTGTATTACTGTTGTCAATAATTAATTTAAAGCACTTACCTCGTGACTTACAAACTGTTCTAAATAAGGCCTTTTGTTGTGTCTGGTCGGTGATCTCCTTGACTGGTTTTAACAATACCTTATGCAGCACTAAGGCTTCCCCTGTCTCTCGAGCATTTTCTGCTTCTTGGGGAGGTGTTGTTGCTTCTTCTGGCTGTGGCACATATGCGCCCCACTGTCCAGCTTGTCCTGCTTCCAAACATTCAAACGATCTATGTCCCCATTTATGACACCGATAACATTGGTAACCAACCCCTCTTCCTCGGCCGTTACCTCTGCCTTGTTAGGATGACCTTCCACCTCTTGCACTAACCCCTCTGTCCACTGATCCAGAAGCTCTAGAACTGCTACCTTCCTCATTATTACTAGCAATCTACCCTCTTCCATAGGACTGGTCTTTCCCTCTGTTGGCTCCTCGTCCTCTCCAGGCATTTTGTCGTCTGGTAATTTTCTCCTCAGCCGTCATTGCACTCTGATACGCTTCCTTAGTGTTATTCGGTGAAAAAATACTGATTTCATCCAAAATGTCTAACCTTAGCTGATTAACATACCTGGCTGTCCTTTCCACTATATTCTTCGTATATTCAGCTCACAAATTCACTCGATAGAGCTCCTCTGTATATTCCCTCACTTTCAAACCTTTCCGTTTCAAATTTTGCACCTCATTGTGTAGTGCAAACTGATAGTCCTTTGGTAGAAATCTTCCCTTTAACTTGGCCACCATCCTTGACCAGGTTTTGATCGACAGCTTGTTCAATCTTTTCCTCTCATTCTGGACACTATCCCACCATAGGGCTGTGTGTCCCTTCAGTTTGTCGCAGAGAACATTACTCTCTGGTCTTCACTGATTTCCTCAAACTCAAAATACTTATCCATCTCACTGATCCAATCTAATAAAACCTCAATAGATAGACTACCATCATAGGTCGGGAGTTCTGGCTTGGGTTTACTACTTGCTACTAGAATAGATCTCAACAATATCACTTATGGGTTCTCACCTTCTGGTCCATCTGCTGCTGCTTCGGGTTCCTCCTCACTTTCATCACCCACCTCAGGTCCCTTCTTCTCCCTGCCTTCAAACGGGCAGCAAGAATTCGAATCTCCTCTCTCAACCCTTCCTCTGCCAAGGTTCGAGCAGCTCAACCACGACCTTGCCTTCCTCTTTCCATATCCTCAATCAATTTATCCTCCTCTGATACCACTTTGATGGCACCTGGGCCAAAACTTGTATAAAACTATAATATGGTGACGATTTTTTATGCTTGACTAACGTATGGGAAGGATTTTGTAATATTTGCGTGGTTGATTAAATCATACAATAAAGTTATCACATAAATGAAATGCAAATATATATTTTGGCATTTGGTTGTTGTGGCATTCAATGAGGTACTGATGAGCAGTACTTGCCTTGGTGTTTGCACATCCCACTCATTCCTAGGCTCATTCCCTTTGTTCGTTAGCTCTCCCAGTCTTTTGCTATAGTTTTCTGAGGGTTTGTTCTCCGGGTTCTGCAAGGCCTAGTAGGCAGTTATTCAGTAAGTCGTGGGCATCTCTGGTTGTTCGTCGCTATGTTTGTGCTGGTATTTGCTCCTTGGTTTGTGGACTATTCTGGTTTGTCCAATGGTGCCTTGGGTAGGTCCTCTGTTGAGATTCAGCTTCTCTCTGTCGCAGTTTCTACAGGCTACTTTATATAAACTCCTATACTAATATTCTTATTCTGGTTGGAATTTCAACATTTGCTCATTCCCAAGTTTTCTCAATGGCTTCCTTCAGCTTTTGGTATGACACACAGGTATTTACTCTATCTCTGCTTTCAACTATCAAAACTTCCTCCCTCGATTTCTAACCCTGCGTGCTACTTATTTGCCACAGTCAATCAATACTGTTGCTGGAACGCCTGTCTGCGGCGCCACTGCAAACTCTCAGGTAATGGTTTACAGTTTTTTACAATTCAGTATTTTTCTTCCCCATTCTATATTTGCATTCTTGTCCTGATGTATTGGCTAACACTGAATAACATTAGTTCTACAGGTGCTAAGAGTTGCAGAGGGATGGTGTGGCTATACTCATCTCAGTTTTATTTGGTAGGCTCTGCCTCTTCTCAATTCTTGTCAGTTCTTTGTCCAGGTCTTTTAACTCTATCTTTAGATTAGATGGCTTTTCCAACACTCTTGTTGTATAGTCCTCTATGAGCACTACTCTGTTATTCCAGAACTCTGGTTTCCTCTAGGTCTTGGTCGCTATCTTTGGTTTGTAACTGTAATGCTCCTCCAAACCCTCACCTAGCGTTTCAACATTCTTGGTCTATGTGTTTTCTACTGTATTTGTATATCATAGTCAAAACCCTCTTCCAGGGTTTATAGTCTAGGGTTGGACATTCACGGTTTTATGTGTATACAATCTAGTTTTGGGGTTCTATTACATGGGTCTTTGCAATTTTGGAAAGGAGAACAATTCAGAACGATGTAATAATATGAAATTTAATTTACCTGGGCTTGTCTGTGACTTGGTTTCTCCAGTATCATTGTTGGAACTGATGTTACATATATTTGGTTTGTTAATTGAAATATAATGTGTTACTTTGCCGAGTTTTGTAAACGTGCTGACAATTTTATAAGACTGTCTTCAAAATAGAATTGTGGAAGTTTTGTTAGGACTTGATTTCCTGGCTTGTGAAAACTCTGGTTGTGCTACTGCTGGTTTTGTCTTCTTTCACTGTTACAAAAAGACAGCAAACCCTCATGCTGCTTCTATTCCTTAATATTGTTAAATGAACTGGTTACTCCTCTCAAGAAACATAAAGGAAAAGGACTATTTCATAGGATCTATAGTTAGTAGGCTATATGCTCAAACTGCTTTCACTTGAAACTTAATAAGTTATAGTAGACACACAGATGGACAGAAATATTGATTTCTCTGTTGTTACTTTTTTTATTTGAGTGTGAGTGGTGTTGAACTGAACCCCTCCATAGTTTCATCCTCTTACATTTATAGCTTTTATGTTCCAGTTAATGAAACTATACAGTTGCTTTTCAGTTAAACTTTTACAGTTATTTAGTTGCTAGCCATTTGTTTCATGTTGGCTAGTTGAATTGTTTATGAATTAAACATTGAAGTACCACATTAATTATCGACCAGGGAAAGTCTTTTTATTTCAAAGGCACTGCGTACTGTATGTACTTGGAGTCTAAAAGCATTGAAAGCTGTAGCATACATAATTCTTACACTATGTCATTACAGGATTCGTTAAAATGAAAGTAATTACTTAAATCTACAAATCTGAAAAACAAAATAATAGACGCTCTGTTGGCAGAGGATCAGGACCCTATCCTCCAGATGGGGACGTTCAGCACCTGCCCCTATAATCAGAATTACTGATGCACACTGCACTCTCATTCACCGGTGAGAAACAAAACTCAAAGATCAATGAAACAGAGTACTTGTAAAACAGAAAATACCAGAGGTAATGCTACCAAATCCACACAGAGTGCTGAAAAGAAATTGATGCACACTTACACACTTGACAGGAAAGTAAATGGGTGAATCTTGTGAAGAAGGTGGGCCCAGTCCTTCTCACAAGATTCCCCAGGGAAACGAAGACGAGATTAAGTGCTCAAAAGAGTTTTATATTCATTTGCCAGAAAAGATCGAATACAATAGAGTTCGGCCTTGCTGATGTTCTTAAAATCTTAGTTACAGTTTGATCATAAACATCACCCCCTGTTTCATGTAGATGTCTCCTCTTTATAGAGGAGACATCTATTACAATAGAATATTACAGTCTATTCAATTAACCTGTTTCATCAAAAATAAGCAATTCAGAGTGTTGTTACAACAGTATGATGATGCATCCTTTTCTTAAGTTTTAGCTGTTGGCGGGTAACTGATTTTGACTATCTTCTCAGGATCTTCGTATTCCTTCGCCGTTTCCCCATGCTGCTCATGCTGACTGTGTTCTTTTTCTTTAGCCTTCAGCTTGATTATGCCACGTCACAACTTTCTAGATGGCTGCCATCTGTTGTCCATGGCTGTTACAAAATATCTTGCTTTAGGTAATTGTTGTTGCTGGTATTGCAGCAACTGCGTAGTTTCTGTTTCTTGTGTTGCAGCAATTGCGTAGTTGTTGTTTCTGGTGTTACAGCAACTGTTCATTATAACTCCTGCAAGCTTAAGATGATTATTGACAGTTTAGTCAGCGTTTCCAAGGATAAGTATAAAGATATTCACGAATATGAAATAAACGATTAAACATAGACATGCGGAAGGTTACTTCATACCTTGGGATTAATAAGTCATTGTAAAATAAAAGATTTCACTTATGACTGCAAAAAGGTTAATTATACGGCAAAAGATAAGGTCAAAAATAGGTCAATTGTGAGTCCCAACATCCCCCCCAACTAAAGAGATTGCATGTCCTCATGCAATGTCTAATCTGAGTCTGAGTCGGAAAACTAGGACAAACAATGAAGATTACTAAGACAATAGCTGTAGGGAGGAATATCAAACTTGTCTCTGAAACCACGAACAGTTCGCATCTGTTTCCATACTGCTGCCTCTTCTCTGTTAGAAAGTCCAAACTGACCCTTATACTGATCACCTGGCAACCATAAAAGTGGGAACCTGAATTTGTAGCCTATCCAGTTTTTTGCACAAATTTTCATGCTTTCAACATACCGAGGTACCCTTGATAAAGCTACTTGCAGATTTGATGGGTTATACGAGTCATATTCTTTCCTTTCTGTGGGGCAGTTATCCCAAAATAGTTTATTTGCTTCCACAGCCAATGGTGCTTTGGTTTTTATATACTGCTAACAGTCTGCTAGAACCTTTGTTCGCAGTTTCATAATATGATCCTTCATCGTATCATTGTGTATCATTTTTAAATGCTGCAAAATGAAAATGGCGGCGTTCTGTGGTTCCGCCCAAATCCACAGAAGACAATTTTGTTCGTTCTAGAAGCCTGAGACAATGGCATTTTGCCAAGTGAGCTGGTTTGCGAGGAAGGAAATGAAAGCTCTCAATTGTATGTCACCTACTACAGGTTTCATATTAATGTTCCTTTCTTCAGACACCACTTCATTGTGGAGGTATAATTCACATAGCAAGTTTTGGTCACTTTTGGGTGCTTCTGCAAAAGTTTTCATAAACTGATCTGCTGTGACCACTTGGTAAGGCCTCCCCTCCTTGATGGTCTTCAACTGAATGAATGCAAGCCTTTCCCTTAAGAATGTGGCATAGTTGAAGGAGGGTTTCCTTGCGGCGAACATCCTTTGGCACAGCTCGAACATCAGGGTCATCCTGTGTTTTAGTTCCTTAATTTCTTTATGTTGGGCCCTGCATTGTTCCAGTGCTTCCCAGTTCCCATAGGCATGATCAAACCAGGTCCCTTTCTGTTGTTCAAATGCTTTCCCTTGAGATTGATGGTATTCTCTCCACCATATGCGTTTCAATTCCAGAAAACTTTTTGTTTCTACACATGCATCTTTAACAGTGGGAGGCTCTGTTTGCATGCACGCATCAACCAAAATTGTCTGTTCTGTTGAAGTGGGCTGAGATAATCCAGCATCTTTTTCTTCTTCTACTCCTTGCTTCACTTCTTCCTTGTTTTCTTCTGAGACTGTTTGCTCTTTTTCCATAATTGTCTGGGTAGGCCGGGGTGAATCTATCTTTCCTTCCATAATAATCTGGGTAGGCCGCGGTGAATCTGTATCTTCTTCCTTTTTCTCCTGCATAACATCGGGAAGCTCCTCTTTTTGTTCTTGTGCAGCCTCTGAGGAACTTACTGGTTCTTGTGTAGCAGTAAGTTCTTGATCTTGTACAGCTTCAGGTGGACTTACTGGTTCTTGTGTAGTAGTAAGTTCCTGTTGCTGGTCTTGCATGTTTTCTAGATGACCTGTTGGTTCTTGTGTATCAACGGGTCTCACCGACTGCATTTCTTCTGAAACTGGTTCTTCTTTCTGCACTTCCTGTGAAACTCCTGTTGGTTCTTGTGTAACAACAGGGTTCTCTTTCTGCACTTCCTCTTAAACAGGTTCGTCCATCTGCACATTCTCAGGGTTTTTTGACTGTACTTTTTCTAAGGCTCCTGTTGGTTCTTGTGTGTCAACAGGGTTCTCTTTCTGCACTTCCTCTGGAACAGGTTCCTGCACTAACCTATACCCTGCCTGAGCATATATCTCGCCACAACTTGTACACAGATATTCAATATCTTTGCTTTTCGCTGCTGCCGAGGCTGCTCTTGCTAAAATGTGCAGACTGAATTCTGTTTGATAAGCTTCCTTGATTCTTATTATCTCTTCCTGGTAATCGTGAATCTGGGCTTTTAGAAACTCAATTTCTTCTTGCAGGGCGGGTATAGTAGGCTGATCCTGTGAGAGAGTAGATTTGAGTGGAGGCAGAGGTTCTGCTACGTCAACTTGGTCAATATTTCCCACAGGTGGTTCTTGTGTGTCACCTGGGGTAGTGGCTGGTTCTTGTGTTACAGCCACTTGCTCACTATCATTCTGGGTGTCGGCAGCTAGTTCTTGTGTATCAGCTGTCTTAAGATATGATGCCACGAAGCTATGAACGCTTTGCATCTCAGCCTTTGTGGGTGAGGGAGAAGGGTCTAGGGAAGTGGCCGGAGTACGGGGTTTTAAAACAATGGATGGTGGGCTGGAGGGCTCAGGGGATCCAACTACTGTCGATTTTCATTTTGGTAAAAAGGCAGGGAATTGAGATATTTTTCTCTTCCTGCTGGCTCTTGTGACTGGAACAGTAGTCGGGGTGGTGGGTGATTTGGTTGAAACCCTCGTTCTTTTTCTTTTCACTGGGGTTTTGTTTGGCTGCTGCATTCTTCGTTTAAGCTGCATAATTGGGATATTATCTTCAGAATCATCAGTGGAGATACTGAGTACGGGGGCGGGAGAATTGGTTCTTTTGGGCGACACAGTTAATTCCGCTGCTTCTTGTTCATTTTCTGTAACATGCAGAGGTATTTGCTGGGATTGTTCGGGGATATGCTTTGTCTGCTGAGAGTTTTCCGAAGGAATTTGCTCAGGGGTGACGTCCGTTTGTTGAGGAGGCTCCTGGTCTTGCTGAGGTATGTCCTCAG
Source organism: Pinus taeda (assembly GCA_000404065.3). Classification (NCBI taxonomy): domain Eukaryota; kingdom Viridiplantae; phylum Streptophyta; class Pinopsida; order Pinales; family Pinaceae; genus Pinus; species Pinus taeda. The sequence goes on from APFE030403174.1 coordinate 31,452, forward strand.
CTTGACGAGGAGTTTCCTCTTCTTGACGAGGACTACCCTGCACAGGCTGTGGACTTCTTTGATGGGGGTTAATGGGGGGTGGAGGAATGTTCAGAGGAAGAGCCCTGTTAATCAACAATTGGACTAGGCGATGGTGTTTTAGGGAGAGGGCTGGATTCTTCGCTTTCATAGCATATCGTGCCATATTTTTAAGACAACCCAGCACATAATATGGCATCTTCACTAATTGACCATTTCTTAAGTTATTTAACAGAATGAAGTCATGCTGGTAGATTACCTGGTAACGACCTTCGCATGTTAGATACTGCTTGACGAATTCGGCGACTCTTGGCCATGGTTGGGGTAACGACCGCAATGCTACACCTCTGCCTTTGGTTTCTACTTCCTCGCCCGGACAGAGAAAGTCTTGCTGCGCGTTCAGAATCAAGTGTTTCCTGCTGAACCATCTTATGCTAGTGGTTGGTAGTCCGGTGGCTTCGGCTATGAATTCTTCCGTAACCAGAACTTGAATTCCTTGGACGACAAAGAATCCTTCTGTCAAATTGCGTGTGAATTCTAGGACCTGCTGCTCGTCAAAGTCCGAGAGTCTCCTGAAATATTCTATCCACCCAGCTTGCAGGAAAATTTGGTAAATT
>APFE030403174.1:41191-53280 GCA_000404065.3 Pinus taeda
TTCAACGCGGCCAAATCAACATCTTCATGCTCTCTTTCATGCCAATCCAACATGGTGGGTAACCTACACACCAGAAAATGAGTCTTAGAAAACTTAAAATCAAATTTTAGTGGTTGATTTTGGAAGATGGGGTTTGGGGGTGTGCTTTACACGGGGTACGCACCCCGCCTTCAGAAACAGAGCATGGGTACACACCTGGTCTGAAGGTAGGTTGCGTACCCTGACCCTTTTTCCTTTAAACAAAAAGGTCGGGGTATGCAGGTTACCCATGGGCCACCTGTGTACCCCGAGGAGCGCATCCCAAAACCCCAATGCCTCCAAAAAATCAATCTAAGACCAAAAAATCAAATTCTAAATGGATGAAATTGAAGAGGAGGATGTTGTGGATTACCTGGAAGTGACGGCGTTCGATTCCGACGGTCTGATTTTCCGCAATGTCCACGGGAAGTTTCTTGCCAAAAGCCCTTTTTTCTACCTCAACAGTAAAATGGTAAAAATGACATGGTAAAAGATCATTTTATAGGTTTTTTGGATAAATAAATATTAAATTTGTTTATTTTTCACCATAGAAGGTCATTTTTCAATGTATTTTTTGCCTATCTTAAACAGGTATGAGTAATGTGTCGTTTTTGTGCAGGACAAAGGAATTTACAGGGAAACTTGTCATTTTTCACGAAGCAAACATCAGAGTCATCTTTTAAGCCCTTTTCTGACTCCTAAAACATGAAAAGATTGCCGAGTGTTTCTTTTACACTCGTTAAAATGGAATTAAAAGACGGTCCCTTTATAGCCCTTTTCTGACTGTAAAAACAGGAAAAGATTGCCGGATTTTTGTCGTTTCAAATTCGATACTGGAAATAAAATGACGTGTCCTTGATCGCTTTTTACTTTTTAGGTCAAAGAAACTAATCATGAAAGTACTCCTTGGTCGCAAGATCAAGCGGTTCTCCTAGGTATTATTTTATACTTTTTCAGGCTTAGGAGACACAAATTTATGAAAAAGTCCAACCTGGAGTCTTCTTAAGTTTTTCAGACTCTCTAAAATTGAAAAATGCCAAGTTTCTCCTATACTGGACTCGTTAAAATTTCACAGTAAAGGACCTGTTCTATTACAAACAGGAACGAACCACTCTTCTTAGGGTTCGAATCAAAACTAAGTTGGACTCATCCGAAGGATGAGCTTATAATCAAGCATATGTTATCCTCCTCAAGCTTGTAAAAAATAAAGAGGTACTTGCCAGAAATGGTGGGGGGAAAGAGAGAAGAATGAGCCTATTTGTTATCCTTTTGTCTCAGAAAAAACCTTATTACCACTCTTGAACACGACACTTTTCATTCACCTGGGTTGAGAAATCCTTTGCCTCACAGTTGATCAAACCACATTGAAATTCTTCAGCCGGGTTCCGGGTATTAACTTTGAGTCATTCGTCACCAAGCCATCTGTTTTGTCGTTATGTGTTCAAGAGGTCTGCAAACAAAACATTCAACTGCAAAATACCTATCATCCATTCTATCATCCTTGAGTCAATCCTTACAGCAACATTTCTTCAACTTGAACTATGATTTCGTGTTGTGGGCTTGCCTGTGACGGGTCGCTTTCTATCCACATCAACACATTATCTAGAGAGTTGACTTAGAAATCGTCAGTACCTTGAAGTCGGCATGCATCAATGGCAGGTTTCTCGTCTTTGACGACAGTTTACATCATTGACTTTCGATCGAAGGACTCCGTGAAATGTTCGACATCGACTCATTCATTCACATCTCATGGATTGTACTGTTGGCTAGTTGAATTGTTTATGAATTAAACATTCAAGTACCACATTAATTATCGACCAGGGAAAGTCTTTTTATTTCAAAGGCACTGCGTACTATATGTACTTGGAGTCTAAAAGCATTGAAAGTTGTAGCATACGTAATTCTTACACTATGTCATTACAGGATTCGTTAAAATGAAAGTAATTACTTAAATCTACAAATCTGAAAAACAAAATAATAGATGCTCTGTTGGCAGAGGATCAGGACCCTATCCTCCAGATGGGGACGTTCAACACCTGCCCCTGTAATCAGAATTACTGATGCACACTGCACTCTCATTCACCGGTGAGAAACAAAACTCAAAGATCAATGAAATAGAGTACTAGTAAAACAGAGAATACCAGAGGTAATGCTACCAAATCCACACAGAGTGCTGAAAAGAAATTGATGCACACTTACACACTTGACAGGAAAGTAAATGGGTGAATCTTGTGAAGAAGGTGGGCCCAATCCTTCTCACAAGATTCCCCAGGGAAACAAAGACGAGATTAAGTGCTCAAAACAGTTTTATATTCATCTGCCAGAAAAGATCAAATACAATAAAGTTCGGCCTTGCTGATGTTCTTAAAATCTTAGTTACAGACTGATCATAAACATCACCCCCTGTTTCATGTAGATGTCTCCTCTTTATAAAGGAGACATCTATTACAATAGAATATTACAGTCTATTCAATTAACCTGTTTTATCAAAAATAAGCAATTCAGAGTGCTGTTACAACAGTATGATGATGTATCCTTTTCTTAAGCTTTAGCTGTTGGCAGGTAACTGATTTTGACTGTCTTCTCGGGATCTTCGTATTCCTTCGCCGTTTCCCCATGCTGCTCATGCTGACTGTGTTCTTTTTCTTTAGCCTTCCGCTTGATTATGCCACGTCACAACTTTCTAGATGGCTGCCATCTGTTGTCCATGGCTGTTACAAAATAGCTTGCTTTAGGTAATTATTGTTGCTGGTATTGCAGCAACTACATAGTTGTTGTTTCTGGTGTTGCAGCAACTGTGTAGTTGCTACTTCTGGTGTTACAGCAACTGTTCATTATAACTCCTGCAAGCTTAAGACGATTATTGACAGTTTAGTCAGCGTTTCCAAGGATAAGTATAAAGATATTCACGAATATGAAATAAACGACTAAACATAGACATGCAGAAGGTTACTTCATACCTTGGGATTAATAAGTCATTGTAAAATAAAAGCTTTCACTTATGACTGCAAAAAGGGTAATTATACGGCAAAAGATAAGGTCAAAAATAGGTCAATTGTGAGTCCCAACATTCCATATTATGACAGGATTTTCTTTTTGGATACATTGTCTTTTCCCTTTTCAAGTAAAAGAATAATTATGATTTGTTGACAACAGACAAACACATGTTCCTAACTGTTCAACTACCCTTAAATAAGTAAAAGAAACTAAAAGTAAACTACCTACCTACTTTCCTGTCAACCAACATAAAGAATAATAAAAGTAAATTCAATTTTTTTGTGTCCTGGCAAAGACCAACACCCGATCATGGTGCTTGAGTTGGATGCTCCTACATCAGAAAAGATGAGATCTTTGTTCAAGTGAAAAATATTCTTTCAATAACTCAGTGGTAAAAGATAGAAGTGCTAGTTTTGAGTTTCAAGAGCTATCTGAAGTTTTCCCTCGTATGACTAATGAGTGTGATAAGAAACATGACAATCCAGTTTCCATGTCATATGAATATGATCAACAATATATTCAAATTTTAGAATATCAGAGAATTGATGATTGTCATTCAGATTTTTCTTCTCATATTTCATGTTTTGAATTGTTATTTCAAGAAGACAATTATTGTTTTAGCAAAAGAAAACAAAAAGTATTATCTCCTCTATCTAAAGATGAGATAGATCAACTTCTAAAAGGTCATGTTACAACCCAAGCTAATCGAGGTTTGCAGTGTTCACATCATCAAGAAGGTGTTAGTGAAGCTTCTTCCAATTTTGAAATTGAGGACAATCTTGAAATTAGATTTATAGATCATCCAAAGGATATTGTTTTCTTTCATGAAGATGATAAGGTTTTCATGTTTGATAATATTGAATAATGTTTTCTGTTAAGAATGAATTAGACTATGAATTTGAGGAGAATGAGCCTCAAAGAGAGAGTATGCCAAAATTGAGATAGAATTTATCACACTCAAGGAATTTATAGCCAACACTCAGAAAAAAAAGTTTATACTTCTCTATGTCTTCCTATCAATCAACAACCAACTGTTCTTTCAGATCAGAATGAAGGGAGTACTTGTATTTTTTTGTTGGATCTCAAGACAAGGTAATCCTTCAGGGTTTTCAAGATCCCTTCAGCAGTCTTTTGCAAGCACTGGACAAGATGAATGTTATCTACTTCGTTAGCATAAGCCTTGGCTTCAGTTGTTATTGTGAGTTGCCTACATGTACATCATTCTGCTTGCTCGGGGAAAGTGAGAGCAGAATTTCAGCAAGTAGCCATCTACTGGATTGGTTACATTGGAAGGCTCACTTCACATGATTGTACATATTGCTTCAGTAGGTAGGTGGTTATCATCATGATTTGAGGCCCTCAATCTCAATGGTTTGCTTCCATTAAAAAGATTTGTAAGTACTTGTTTCAGTTAAATAAGTCTTGAGTCAATTTCGATTCAATCTGTGTCATTCGAAGTTGTGAGTTTTCAGTCTTGCATTTTAGTTTGAGTTTTTTTACCGTATTGGTCCACATAGTTAGGCACTTGGTCTATGGTGTTCTTGAAATCTCCAAGGAGGTGCCATCCCCAATAAGGCCAATGTTAGTGTTAATCTTTGCAGCCTTCCACCAGTGATCAAATATGTTCTTATAAAGTGGTCTTGGGGTGTGAAATTCAAGGTTTTGTCATTTTAGTAAGTATTCAAGAAAAATTTGGTCATTAGGTATTAGGTCTAGGATTGTTTTCACTCCTTCCAAAGTTTTCCAAGTACTGATCCATATTACCGTTTGGTTGAGTGTACCATCATCCAAAGAGTTTTCATCACTATTTCAGGTTCCAATGGGTCATTTTACACCTTGTTTCTGCTTTAGTTATGCTTAGGTAAGGCTCAGTTCCCTCTTCTAGGGTTTTGAAGGTAATTTTTCTTGGATGGTCAAATCATCAAACAAAACTTGTATCCTGGTGCTCATACACCTTCCCCTATCCTTAATATACCTTCTTAAACACTTCCCATCACTCATATCCCTCAAATTCATCAGTTTTTTAGAAACCCTAGCATATTGCTATGATTTCAACAATTTTCTAGACTAGGCCTATGTTTTTCCCTTTTGGAACCCTACCCCTCAGTCAATCCTTTAAATTCCACTTTCCCCTTATTCCTAACATCCCTCCCTAGTTCCAAAAATTTTCTCAAGAATTTAGAAGCCCCTCATCCCCTTAATTTCCTTTCATTTCTACAAATCCCATGTTCCACACATCAGGATAGGTTTTATTCAAATGATTTTTTTGAGTAAGATAAGATGAATTTGACAAAAGTGAGAAAGGTGTTTGTCCATAATCGACCCAAGAAGAAAAAATCCTTTAGTTAATACACAGGTCTCATGGTTTGGGAGAAATGTCCAAAACATCATTTGCCTCAAGAGAGTTGATGCACTTCTGGAGTGACCCCAGGAAATCAACTTTTCTCCTAGTTGTAGTGACCAAATGAATTTATTGATGAGTCAAATGATAACTAAAACTAGAGCCCTTTCCAATGAGCTATCATGAGCTGAATTTGCAATTGAGGAACACCTCCAATAGTTATCTTGAAAGTGGCACCGCGAACTCTCTTCAGGCATTCCACGTTTGACCAGTCTTGGGAGATTGGGCTTTTGACGGTGCAAAGGAAATAAAAATTGAAAACTTAAAGATGTTTTGGAAACTAGACTCAATAGTATTTCCAATGAGCTATTCCATGACTAATTTTGACACTCGAAGGTAGCCAAAAGTTGGCTTGAAGTGTTAGCATTTTCTATCATTTTCAGGCAATTTTTCTACGAGTCTATTGGCCAAACGCACAACGCCTAGAGCATTGTACACCTTTTTGGGGAACTTTTTGGAGAAATGGCCACCACCATTGGATTCAAAAGGCCATGTGAGTTCAAAAAACCCATGTTTCCGGGTGAGAAAGTTAGTTTTGCTAGGTGAAAAGGCCAAAAAACTACCGAAATTTCATATTTCTGCCTGTTTTTAGAGCCTCGCGCTGCGCATTTGAGAAGTCTTCGAAGATTGAAATTTTGGAGGGGCAAATGAAGTCCAAATTGGAGACTAAGGGCATATTGGGAAATTACACATGACAAGCTTTCTAATGAGCTATCATGAGCCAAATTTGGAGGTCAGGAAGGCAGTCAAACTTTAGTTGGAAGTTGGCATTGCACACTCCCTTCAGACGCTGTTCATTTGACATTAGAGCTGCACACATTACAGATTGCTCAATTTTTCACTGTTTCTTCCATAATTTTCTTTCATCTTTGGCATTTTGATCTTTTTACTGATGTAATGTAGAATCCTGTTGTAATTAATGTATATTTTGTTTATCTAGGGTAGATACATCAAGTAAATAGCCAAGGTGGCATGTAATGAATCAGTTTCCTTCACCTTAGGGATGAGTTAGTTTGACCTACCTAGTGTTTAGCTTTTAGTTTAGTTTTTTTTGTAACTGCTCCTCTCATGGATTCGACCCCTAAGGCTAGCTTGAGTGGTTTTGATGCCTATAATATGTATTTTTTTATAAATTTGTTGAAGTTGGACTCAGCTAGATGGTCAACACTTGATAGTACATCTCTTGAAAGTAGTTTTGGTAGGCCACTAATGAGAATTGCGGCTATTTTTATGGGATCCTTGTGGTATGGAGTTCTAGCATAGTTTTTTCTGATATTATCATTTGTTTACATGTTTTATGTATGCTCTCAATCATATAAATGCTTCTATATGAATGTTTTCAAGTAAGATAGGCCGAATCCATTGTATTTGATGCTCTCCCTTGGGAAAATGCTCAATAATTCATGTTTTTCTACTGTTTAAGAAGGAAACATGATCTTCACATGCCCTCCTTAGCTCCTCACCAGTAAAAACACTTCACCTCATCAAGCTTAAGAATGTTATAACCTATGTCTACCTTGCCCGATAGAACACACTGCAATTTTGACCTAATTCCCTAGACATAAATTGCCTAGCTCTTTCTGATCTAGAAAAACACCTACAAACTCAATCAAAATTCCTGTGCTACTATACCTAGTCTAAAATGATAACCTAATCTAGTCATCTCGACTGAGATCCTAAAGGAGAGAGCCCTCTCTTGGCCTTGTAGGGCTAGCTACAAGGCTAAGCTTGGTTTGTGGTTACCTTGGAAGTTGCCTCCCTTCAGCTTGAGGTAAATCTAGGTGATAACAAATACCATACTATGCTACTCATATTGATCTACACTTGACATACAACTTTCCTAGGTTACAGAAATGAACCATGTTCATATAAATTCCTTGTCAACTGAGCACACTTGTTTTAATTGATAGAAAAATATAAAGGAATGTTTGGCATGATACTAACATGGTAGAAAATGTGTGGACAAAGTTTTGTCATGTAGGTGATACCATGGGAATGGTATGATGGGCTATAGCACAGATGGTACTATGTACAATAGTACATATGATACATGTATGACTACATATGTTACATGTTTGAAATATGACATGTATATTGATGTGCATAATACACATTATCTGTAGGTATGCATGAATCCATTGGGTAGATGTCTGGAAAGACAACCAATTGGTGGTTGCACAAAATAAGGAAAGTAAGAAGTGGTTCAAGGATAAGTAACCTTGGCTAATTTTGGCATACATACGATTACAAAGAATATATATGATGAACATATATGATGAATCTGTATATTGTTATGTGACCTAATATGTTATGACATTACAGACATACTGATGTGAAAAATATGCTATCAAATGTGTTCTATGTAGAGAAACTGCAAGAATTAGGTGTTTAATGAAAAACACGAAGGCTTTGAAGAATGTTAGATGTGAACATGCATTCTTCAGATAAAATGAAAAATTAGCAATAGTTTCTTTAGTAATATTAAGCAACAAATTATGATATGTATCATATTTAAAATTTTGCATCTATATAATCTCACAAATGGTTTGAAAACAATGTTATAGGTAACTATGAAAGGAGAAATCTCCTTGAGACCGATGTAGCTATGAAAGAGGAGCACTCTTTGTGACCAATGTAGCTATGGAAGAGGAGCACTCTTGATGACCAATGTAGTTATGGAAGAGGAGCACTCCTTGTGACTAATGTACATCAGAAAATTTACATTAGATGGCAGAGCCATGAGAGCTCTCGATTCATAAACCAACTACCTGTGAACGAGTACATGATGTAGTGATACAATGAGGATGATGTAAAATGTAAGAGGGGGAGTATGTAACACCCCTCACTCATGTGGTAAATTGTTGTAACTTTAAGCTGAGTTAAAGCTAGTTGTGATATCCTCCCTTGTGTGTTAAATGATTGTAAACCTAAGCCGAGGAAAGCTAGGTGTGAAACCCTCCTTTGTGGGTTAAACTATTCTAAAACTTAGTCGAGCAAAGCTAGGTGATATGTAATATGAAAAACAAATGTGTTATTAAATAAGTTAATAAAATAAATCACTTGGAAGATGGAGCACCAAGAGAGAGGAGATTCTTGCCAAATCCCATTGAGGAATGGGATAGAGATGAATATTTCATGATAAAGCTTCTAGATCTGATTCTAGATAAGCTTAGATGGATTGGTGATCCATCAGATGAATGGGAGATAAAGATCCATTAGACATAAAACCTTTGCAGGAGATAAACGGAAGTTTTTATAAGGAAAAGCCTCATGGGAGATAAAGACGAGAGTTTACTGAAAAGACTTAGGTAAATGGAAAAATCCATAAAAGCGGGATGCCGCAAATGGAAACTAAATCATGAAAGAGGGTATTAAATACCTAGTGCATTGGTCTATTGAGGACAATTGATCCTTGGCAAGATCTTCGGCTTGGGGGGGATCATGGGTGATTCATGGTTGGGTGGTGGTGCTCCTCTGTCTAAGTGATTGTTTTGGTTGGCTTCATATGCATTGAATGTATTGTATGAATTGTTACCTCTATATTTATGTTCCTACTGTTGAAATGGTTAGATCATTCTGATCAATAGTAAATTAGGTAATTAACTTACTTCTGATCGATTCTACCCATGATCAATATGAAATGGTAGAATTGTTGGTATTAACTAGCTTATAAATCAGTCATGTGATGAAATAGTTGTGGAATATAAACTTGATCCTTAATTAAATATGATGAAGGAAAATAGTATTCCTTTTAACTTATGTGATAATTGTATCGCAAAATGATAACTATACCTAATAAATGATTTTGATTCTAAGTCTGAAATCATAAAGACATAGTTTCATGATATTTAATCTATGCATTAAGGTATTATAAGCTGAGTTGCATCCATTGAGGTAATCCACTTCTGTATTTGTATTGCATAAGATATCTATTGATGATGTTATCTGTATTCATCTAATTGATGTCATTCTTATGCATGTGGATGAGTGAAATATCGAATGAAGCTAAATGCGATCATCCTTTTCTTAGTGAAGGATCGTACTATGTATTTAATGTTATTTAAAGTCTCTAGTTTAACATGGAAGATAGTGGTGGCTGCATGCAGATTAGATGTTATACTGCATTTAACGGAATAGTCTCTCATGATCAGGTTAGATATGCATTCTTTCTCTTGCTTAAGACTTATATTTATTATGGAAATGATGGATTTTTATGCATGGGATCTTATTTCATTCTTGGGTGAAGATAGTAGTAGGGCATATTATGTGGATGAAACACTTACGAGAAATTTGGCTGAAGGTTAGAGGTGATGAAGGTGTTGCACATGATTATGTGAGTTAATGCCTTTTATAAAGTTTATGCATGCATATGATGATCAGGATTTATTAGTATTGAGGCAAGTTATTGGCATGAGATATAGTGGCATGAAGATTAGTTAGGAAATAAGTTCTATCTATGTATCTAAGGGTCAAGGATACCGATACCATGCATGTCACAAGAGGCTTGATAACAGCATGTTATAGCTCCTTGTTCCTTCCAACCTATAGTTATGTTTATGATATTGTTCGAGGAAGGTATAAAAATGTGTCTATGGTGTAAGGTTCCTCCCTGAATGTTAAGTAGTAGTCAAAATAGGAGAAAATAATATGGAACCTTAACTATATCTAAAGACATTTAAAACAAAACTTATGGGGTTAGGGGAAAAATTTATGGGTAGGCCAGGAAGATTCATTCTATATATATATATATATATATACATATATCTTTGTGTGTCATTACTCATCTCCCTATTTTTGAGAAATATACCAATACAATGTTCTAACAATACATAAATCTTCATGAGATTGTAATTTATCCTTTTTTAAATTGTGTTTTTAAATGTATGGAATGGATTCAAATATTTGAAAAACCTCTTGAATACTAGGATTGTGAAAAATATATAACTTAAACGTACAATTCTAACAAATATTTGCACAAAATTGGCTAAAAAATATATCGGGAAAATAACCAAAACTTTGAATAGTTAGACTACTTCAAATTTTAACGTTTATGTTATAATATAAATCTTTTATGTTAAATGTACATAGTTGACATTGAAATATTTTATTGAAGTATTTTATTATTGACATTGTCCACATTAAAGTAAATGAATTATACATTTCTTTCATATTGCGTTGTAATATGCAATCTCAATCAATTGACCAAGGGAGCCATGTGAAAGTGAGATTACCAATATTTTATTTAAAATTGTGTGTATGTATATGCGTGCGCTTTGATTAAAGTGAACATTAATTTTTTGTTTACTTAATATTTTATTTTAATTTTAAAGGGGACGTGCATCAAGTGTAGATTGAGCAAGGAAAAAACTACACACAAAATATCGGGTTATACAATGGATTTATCTCGACAAATGAAGCTATGACTTTGGAAGTGTGAATCCATAGAACCAAATTTTACACTAAGATCTCTCTGGATTGTTAAGAAACTCTAGAATCACTCAAAATTCCTTTATTTTCTTTTTTCCTTTTAATTTTCTATTATGCTAAGGTATGTCAAAGTAATGAATGTATACTTTGATATCAATATATAATGTTGAGACATGAATTCATACAATCAAACAATACACTATGATATTTCTCATTTTTTAGACTTCCAACAAATTAAAATTCAAAAATAATTCTCAAGGATAATAGGTGGTGCCTAAGAGAAACATTATAGCACTTTAACATACCAAGTTGTGATGAAAACATCACAATCCATGATAATGAAAAAACAATTCATTATGTAAATATGAACCATATGTTTCTTTAGTTATAGTGTCTCAATCTATCCAACTTCTGTGAATTGCAGAGTATACAATACAAAAAAATGTTTTGGTTGTTCTATTTATTTCTATAAAACCTTTGTTGCTTCATTAGCTACTTAACTATGCCATTTGACTCATTTTCAACTATTCAAGTGTTTAAGTTGAGATGACCATTCGTTTGATTCCTCAAAACACTTAATTGATAGTCACATTAGTTAACCACTCCACTGATTGACCTTTAGTTGGCTACTCAACCAAAATATCGATCTCTTAGTTGAATACATATTTGATTTCTTTACTACTTGACCACTTGATTGATTGTGAGTTGTTTGTGGATCATTCATTTGATAGAATCCAAAAGCTACAAGGATTTAAGGGACCAACATAACAGTAAGTTGCAGCACGCCCTCATTAGTAAAAAATATGAAGGTCTATGAGTTGGAATTGCATGTACATGACGCACTTCCCAAATACAAGTTCCTATCAAGTCTCGAAAAAATTCAAGAATATATTAAAAAAAATTGACCACTGATAGGAATGGTTTGTGGATCTAAAATAGCTACAGTAGATGAACCTAATAAGAAAACAATTACAACCGAAGAAGTTATAAGTACCTTTCAATGGACTTTTATGTTGTTAATTTCCATATGTAGTGCTTTCTCCCCTCATGCGTGCATATCAAATAGATTCAACTATACAAGCAAGGTCGCTTGCATAGGTGTAACATTTCTCTCAATACTAAAAACCATAAGGAGATGAGAGAATATAAAGGTGCAATGACCAAAGATACATGGCATAATGAATTTTTGTATCTGGATAATTCACCTTCACTGAGCCTAAGTTTTATTTTACCCAATGTTTATTCC